>JZKD02S1673618.1:702475-721265 GCA_000966675.3 Picea glauca
ATACACACTAGCCAGAATCCTGCAGACATGTTAACAAAGGGAGTAACCAGGGAGAAACTGAGCTCTTGCTCAGTTTCAGTTGGTCTTCAAGAATGAAGATGAAGATGAGAAATTTTCCAGGTCCAAGAAGGTTCAGAGTCCAGCATATACAACAGCGGGGGAGTTGTTGAGATCAGTCTCCAAGTGGGAGATTGTTGGTTTTGGAGCCTGATTATCTTCTTGATTTATAGGTCCTTTACTTTTAGCCGTGTTTATACCCCATGAAGTATTTACACCCCAGAAGTATGTACAATCTTCCACGTGGGGGAGTGAAGAGGGGGGGTACCCCCTCTACGGGGTTTGGGGGGCCTATCCCCTTGACTGGGGGGTCTAGGGGAAAGAGGGCCCCCAGCGGGGGTTTGGGGGCGAAGCCCTCGAAGCAAAAATTGCCTTATAAAAGTATATTGTAATTTCATTGTAAATATGGACCGTTCATTATAAGGTCGCAGATCTAACGGTAGAGATTATGTTAGGGTTTTTTTCCCTAGAAAGCAATCCTCTTTTATGAGGGAAATGTATTGCGGCTATGGTTGATGGTGAATATTGTATTCCGAGAGAGGATACTGTGAGAGAAAGAAGAGGAAGTTACAACGGGTTTTGCTGTAGGTTGTATCCCTTCATTTGCTAGATAATAATAAAGGAAGTACCTGACAATTTCTCTGGTGGATGTAGCCCACACTGGGTGAACCACGTAAATCTGTGTCTCTCTTGTATTGTGTGTCTTCTGTGTTTTGTTTTATTTTATTGCTCCGTGGTCCTATTTTTCCAAAAATGGGTACATGGATTTGGGATACTCGGGGTTTATTAATGATGTCGATATGAAAAAAGGGTGGATGCCCCAACCAAGGGAGACATGGGTTGCTTTTCCAGGTAAAAGAAGGCCGTCAGGGATGACGACTAAAAAAACTATGTATATGCGGGAAACAAGGGCTTTATACAATTACCAAAGAAATAAAGAATAATTTGGGCTGAGTATACAGATACAAAAATGGGTGCCCCAGTGAAAGATGGATTGGCCTATTAGAGCACAAGTTTGTGAAAGAGAACTGGTGGAGGGTGGGGGCCCCATGGGTGGGTTTCTGTATTAGGTAAATGGATGGAGGACAATCTGTAGATGGGCAAACTGATGGTGGATGAGATGGAGAGATAATGGAACTACGGGGGTGCATTCAATAGAACCAAGTGTAGGATGATATGACCCAAGGAGTCCATTGGGAATGTTAACAATATGATAAGAATAAGTATGGGGTTCATTCTCGAAAGTGAAAAATACTATCGGGACTCCCAAGCCTAGGGGGTGAAATCAACATGAGTGTTAAGTTGCCAAGGGGAACTATGAATGAGACAACACATGTGGAGGAGAGTGATAACGGTTGACAGTACCAAAATGTGGTAGAGGTAAAGATACTACAGAGTCATATGTAGGGACCCTAAAGGAAAATGTTAGAGGGTGTGACTATTATATGCAATTATTTATAGAGGGAGTAATTACATGCCAGTGTCGAACATATACCTGAAGGGGTTGTAAGCTTGCTGAACAAGTACCTGCACATAAAAAACCAAATACCCAATGTGAACAATATCCGATGATAAAGATCATATAACAACTATTTGATAAAACTTGAAAGTGAGCATGCATACCTGAACGTGGCATGAGAAAAATGCTCCTCCGGGGGAAAGTGTAGATGATAACCCGAGGAATTTGAATGTGTAGATGGATGGATCAAGATCTCATTGATAAGAATGGATCGAAAAACAAAGGCTCTAGGCTCTTGTAACAAAATGTGGAAGTTGGGTAAAAGGGCCTATATATGGATGGTGGGCCTACAATGCCACCTCATTTTCACCGACACTATTTCTGATTCGGCGAGAGAGATATGAGGTGATTTGGAGATTATGGGAGAGTGGGGCTATAGATCTGGGAGTTGCGAGAGACAGGTTAGTAACTTTATCGTCCTGCACTTTTTGAAGTTGGGGGAGGGTAGTTAGGAACCGTATGGAGGGCCGTACAACGGGTTTTTTAGGTAGGTGCCCACTAGTGCATGGGAAAATGAGGAATACCTGCACATGTGTGCGCGAGTAAAACTCGATTTCCTGCACATTATGTGCGGGTTTTTTCAAAATAGTCGCGCATTACTGAATGCACGACTATGATGGGAAACCCCACGCATAATGTGCCGCTATGTAGGAAACAACCACACATATGGGCACGTGGGTTTGACAAACAGTCGCGCATTGGATGCACACCTGTATCAAGGACAACTGTGCACCCATGCATGACTGTGAGTGTGACAGCTGCGCATTAGTGCACAACTTTTTGAAGAACAATCATGCATATATGAGCAACTGTATGGGGGAAAGATGCACATTGTGTGTAGGTTGAGAGGTGTACAACTTTGTGATGTTTATGATTTTGGATGTATGATGTGGCTGATCAAGTGTTTCTGGGTGAATGCAGGTGATCAGTAGAGTTGGGGACGACATCGGTCCATTGGCGAGAGTGGGAATGGGACCGATTGAGAGACGCTGTGAGGGAGAAACCGATAGTACATAGACGCTTGGTAGTTGCTAAATTTTTTTGACTATCCTTTGATACAGTCGTAGGAGTTTTCACTCCATTTTTTGATTCAGATGTGGAGCACTTACCTGCAGTGCTTTGTGGTACGGTGGGAGCAACTGACGTTCTCTGTCGCAGAGGATGTATATTTTTTGACAGGACTCCCATTCCTTGGGAGGGAACTGATTACTGATCCCCATCTACCAGGGGAGGACAAGGTAGAGACCATCGTGAAATGACATTGCTTTGGGCCGAACCCTATGTCAGGTCTATAGTGCGGATTGAGGCCCTGGACGACTTGTTGACTGAGCATAGCTTCCATGGTGGTGAGTATCTATGGATCCTTGGGCACTCATCGAATCACAGTTGGGAAACTGAGAGTTGTTGAGGAGGTCTTGGATGGAGACTTGTTTGCATGGGGTGTGATGATGCACACCAGGATGGTATCACAGCTAAATCAGTGTCGGCGTGTTGATTCCGGTGACTTTCCTTCAGGTCAATTTTGGTGGCCTGGTTCTTGGAGAGGGTGCCTGTATTGCATCCTCAGATTCTATTGGCACCAACATTGTGGAGAGAGCATCGATTGATGCAATGGGCGCATGTTTTGGATCATCATGGAGGAGGGGAGGGTGGCCATTATTGTACGACCACAGTTTCTCGAGTGTGGTGGTAGATGTCATAGGTGATTCTAGAGTATCCATACACTGGTATGGACTATAGGTAGGACGATGACATGGTACTACCTCCTGGGGAGGACTGGAACCATAGAGGTATGTGTGTTATCTGTATTTTTTGTTTTGGTAGATAGCGTTGATCATACATGTATATGGATGTTGACACTATATCTGTGTGGTTTTGCAAATGTTGGACCCCGGGGTTGAGAGGCGGAGGTTGTCCAGGAGCTGACTCGATAGGATCCCACAGAGGCGAGGGCTAGGCAGAGGCATCGATAGGATGATGCCAGTGCAAGACTGTCAAGAGAGCCACAGGAAGATGCTGCAGAAGTTTTAGAGGACCTGCATCAACAATTTGAGCGAGTTCTCCAGGGGGTTCCAGAGGGTGTATGGGTCCATATTTAGGATGACGAGGTCCTAGACCAGTGCGTAGGAGTACCAATAGAGTGGCGAGCATTGATCCACATGGAAGCGGTGGTGGGGGAAGCTATGATGGGTCGGCTGCCTCCTGGAGCTGGAGTGCCCCCAACTAGTTGGGTACCTCCAGATGACATAGGACTTGGGGGGGAGCTCTAGGGGCACCGTGAGTGCCGAGATGAGATGTACGGGTTTGGGGGCCTGATTTTGTATAGGGTATTTGATACCCAGTTTTGTACTCATATGATGAGACTCATGAGACTACGAGCAAATGTATATATATTGTTTGTAAAACATTGATGACCTTTATGATATATATGGTGGATATATTGGTGACCATGCTTGTATTTGTGTTTTGTGTTAATGATTTGTGATGTCTATTGCTATCTTTTGAAAAATGTATCATGCTATGTATATGATGTTTTTAATGTGATAAATTCCAATCTAATACTAGGTTATCCATGTGATCTGCTACTTGATTGAGGTTTCTTGGAATATGTGTAAATGTGATGGAATCAAAGTTGCGAGAGGAGTCTAACTTGCAGGTATTTGCAGAAGATGCAAGGATCGTGAACATGATACATGTTGTTGAGCTATAGGACAACAAGCTGAGAATCTAATAGAATGCTAAGGTGACGAATGTGGCAGTGACTAATCTCGGCAAGGAGACCAATGACGATGTCATATTCGGCTTGGTTGTTGGTGGCCGGGCCTAAGCATATGCCACTGGAATGGATTAGTATATGTGAGGGGGTATAGAGGGCCCAAGTGGCCGAAGCGAGATTCTGGGTCCAACGGTTGGCACCGTCAGCGTAGCCAATGTGGTAGGCCGATGGATGATGCATCTGTCAATAACACAGGTGCTAGATCAGACATGAGGAGTGGTGGTAGTAAAGAATACTAAAAACTCTACAAATGTGTACAATGAGAAACCTAAAGTAGGGGGGATATGCTTAAGCATAAAAATTATTTAAGTACAACCCATTTATGGGTTCCTTGAGAGGGAATCCTTTTAGAGAGGCCAAGATGTAGGTGCCTTTTGTGAGGAAATATTGGATGATGAAGGGTTCGTGCCATAATGACTCGAATTTCCCATGGCCGAGAGTGTCGTGGGCAATATTATAGGCTAACACGAGATCACCTTCATTGAATGAGTGGAGGTTGACATGGCAGTCGAAGGTGGCTTTGGATCGTTTTTTTGCTTCCTCGTTGCATTGTAATGAAGATCAATGGTCTTCATCAAGTGATTCTAAGGTCAATAGACACTGCTCCATTGGAGAAGTGTTAGGTAAGATCTCTATGGAAGTCCGTAATGTGGGGATTTCACACTTGATAGGGAGGGTGGATTCAATGCCATGGAGGAGGTGGAACAGTGTAAAACCGATTGCAGTGTTGACTATTGTGGGATAAGCCCATACAATGGAAAACAACATATGATGCTAGTTGGTCTTATTTTTGTTGACAATGCATTGTAGCATGGTTTTGAGGACTTTATTGAAAACCTCAACCTATCCGTTGGATTGAGGGTAGTATGTGGAGGCAAACTCATGGGTGAATCCTAATTTTGAGGAGAGTTATGCAAATATCTCGTTCTCAAAATGTTTACCATGATCTGAAACTAACTGTTGTGGGACTTTGAAACAGGTAATGACATGGTTGAAGAAAAAATGCACTGCTGTGTAAGCAGTGTTTTTAAATGTGGGCATGGATTCGACCCATTTGGTAACATAATTACTGCCATGACGATGTATTTGTGTCCATTACTGGATGGAGGATGGCAAGTCATGAAATCTATGCCCCATTTACGAAAGGGGTCGACTGTGATGACTAGGTGTAGAAGAGCTGGTGGAGCTCGTGCTTTGTTTGCATAAAGCTGGCATTTATTGCATTGCTTAAGAAAGTGGATGTAGTCATGAAACAAAGTGGGCTAGAAGTATCTTGCTTGAATGATTTTTTGGATGGTGGACATACTCGAGAGGTGACCACCGCAAGTGCCACTGTGGCAATCATTCAAGACTCGATCGACTTCGTCGATGGTAAGACATCACCAAAGGATGGTATCAACCCCTCGTTGGTAAAGAATGTCTCCGATGAGGAGGTATTAGGGAGCTTGATGGCGAATGCGTCTATGATCATCTCGATAAAGATGAGACCCAAAATTTTGTGTACGAAGGTAGATGAGAAGGTCGCCATACCAGGGGTCATCTTAGGATATGAAGAAGAGGTGTTCATTGGGGAAATCCTCATTGATGGGGGAAGCTTTGTTGTCTGAGGGAAAAGATGTAATGAGTTCGGCTAGGACAAGAGATTCCTTTCTTTTGGGAGTAGAGAACTCTAGATTGTATTCCTGAAGGATAACGATCCATCGAGAAAATTTGCCATTGAACTGCCATTGGCTAAGAAAGTAATGCATGGGGTTGGAATATGCTACGACCTTGGTCATTCGAAGAAGAATGTAATGCCACCATTTTTGGACTTCGAGGACAACTACTAACGTGATTTTTTCGTCATGATTATACTTTAAGGGTGGTCCTGAAAGGTTTTTACTAATGTAGTAAATCACATCTTCACGCCCATCATCCCCTAATTGGATGAGGAATCCCGTGACTGAAACAATAAAGGCTGATAAGTAGAGGATGTAATCACAATCATATTCTGGGGGAATAATCAAAGAGGCATTGGATAGGGCAGATTTTAAATCATCAAAATATGTTTGAGCATGTTCGTCCCATCGAAAGGGGATATCATGGCGCAATAGGAAGATAAAACCATGTGCGCGAGTGGCGTAGTCTGGGACAAAGCGACGTAAAAAGTTGGCTTTTCCTTGTAGGCTCTATAGCTTGCGTAAAGTCCTAGGTGGTGGAATTTCTGTGATAGCTTGGACCTTGAGAGGGTCCAGAGTAATACCGTGCCGGGAGACAATAAACCTAAGGAGGCGCCCAATAGTAATGCAAAAAACACACTTGAGGGGGTTCAATCGGATATTATATTGGTGACATTGTTGAAAAACAATGTGTAAGTCGTCAAAATGTCGGGTTCGCTTTTTGGATCGAGTAGTGAGGTTGTCCAAATAAGCGAGAATGATGTGAGAAAGATCATGAAAGACGTAGGTCATGGCCCGTTGGAAAGTAGCACCGAAATTTTTGAGTCCAAAGGGTATGACGCGATAAGCAAATGTACCTTAAGGGGTTGTAAAAGTGGTTTTGTACTGATTTGCTAGGTGGATTTGAATTTGACTGTATCTATAGAACCCATCCATAAAGGAAAGTGCCTCGTGGCTGGCACAATCATTGATTATTTGGTCAATGAAAGGGGTTGAGAAGTTTTCTTTGGGAAAAGCGTGGTTGAGGTCACAAAAGTCTGTGAAGACACGAATAGTTCCCTGTTTTTTGTTAATGGGGACGGGGTTGAAGACCCAAGAAGTGTACGCAATGGGGTAAATGAATCTGACATCGTGTAATTTTTCAATTTTAGCTTTGATAGTCACAACTTTGGATGGGTGTAGGGGGCATTTATTTTGGTGAACATGGGCGATATCCAACCATGTGTTTATTTGATTTTTGACTATAGAAGGATCGAGGCCAGACATCTTCGTATATGACCAGGAAAAAATATCCCGATATTCCTGAAAGAGAGTTTTGTAAGCAATGATTTCTTTAGGGGAGCACGTGGTGCCAATGGTGATCTCTTCTACGATGCATGGTTTAATGGAAATGCCAATTTTGACTGTGGGGGAGATGTTGGCCATGTTTCCTTATTCAAAAGCATTAGGGGTAGGAATAGGGTTTATGAACCAGTCAATATGCTCCAGAGGAATGAAATCCTTGGTTTTGATCACACACAGGGAGGCGTCATTGGGAGGGTGAAAGACCTCTTATGAGAGGAAAAGTGCTTGATGATGGAGCACATTCCAAGGGAAATCAGGGGTAGTCAGTTCCTCCAATATATCTTCATTACAGTGGAAAATGCAAGAATACAGGGGATCCTAGGAGAGGGTAGGAAGAACTGTCAATGGAGAAGTGTCATTGTCCTCAAGGGATGAGGATGTAGAAGGGATATTGTGTAATGGCTCACTTGACATGAACCAAATGTCATGATACTGTGGATGGTATCTCATTCATGCGGGGACTAACAAAGACATATAATGAATTTTGGTAATGTGAGCCTCAGTAGGGAAAGCTTGAGAGGGCTTATGCAAAGATGTGTGGCGTACTATGGCTAATGTTTTGTGGAACTGAGGTAGAGTTGGGAAATGATGAGTGTAATGGCCATATTTTTAGCATATGGCATAGGCAAAATTGGTTCGTAACCCTTTCTTGCGTGTGGTTGAGGACTCCTTAGTAGCAGTAGATGTACTTGGTGGAGTAGTGAGCAATGGGGTTGCTTTAGGGAGATGGATAAGATTGTGTAACTCAGGAAGAGTAGGACATTTTTTAGTGGAGTGTCATTCTATTTTGCATAGTGCACAAGGAGGTTAAACTCATGGAGGGAGTGGAGCTATGGGCTTGTTCTTCCTTTGTCTGCCCCCGGTGGTGGTGGTGTTGTCGCTAGTTGGGGGTGGGGGTGGTGTGATAGGAGCCTATACTAGGATCTGCATTGGTAATCCCTTTGTCCGAGGAGGGAGAGATGGTGTAGGAATCATAGAGGGTGGGTGGAGATACCATATAGGGATGGAAAGAACCATCTTGGGAAGGTTGAGGGTAGAAACTACCTAGAATTCTTGGACTCCAGGTGGGGGGTAGAAAAAAGGGACTTGGGTTATGGCTTGGGGGACTATCTCCCACATTAGTATTTTCCCTTGGAGGAGGGGAAAATCCAGGACAAGTGGTGTGGCGGTGTTTTCAGGGAATTTCTGAGGTAGTGGTTCTTTGACTAGTGGAACTTTGATGTGGGGAGGGGCCTCAGTGAGAGGAGTATTGTCTCTGATATCTGTTTCGTTAGAGGAAACTACACATACCTATGCTGAAATATAAGGGTTTAGGAGAAGTGGTGCTCCATGATAAGTCCCTAACAAGGATGGGTCCTTGAATATTCCAGGACCAATATCGATGACTGAAAAATCATCTGAGCTAGTGCGGACAAGGGGGAGGTTGTTATCAATGTTGGTGGAATGATTAGGCTCGTAATGTGTAAGTTAGTCGATGGTGACAATTTTCTTGTTATGGGGGAATATCATCGTATGAAACAGAGAAGAGGATACCACCTTCATAGCATACATATAGCTACGTCCGAACAAGATATTTTAATCAAGTGGGGCATCGATAACTTCAATGTTAATCAAGATGGTTTTTCCACCAAGTTTGACAAAGACATTTTTGAAGAGCCCATTAGGGGATGATGGTTGACTATCATAAGCTCTCAGGGTGATGGCAGATGGTACTAGCTCAAGGGAGCCGAGTTTTTTCCATACTACTTTGGACATGATGCATGTGGATGCACCTTCATCGATGATGCACTGATGAAATGTGATCTTCCAGATATTAATTGGTATTTGAAAATATACCCGAGTAGGGAGGCGTGGTTCTTTGTTATATAAATCAAAGGTGATTAGTCGAGTATCATCAAGGTCGACTGCCCCCAAGGCGGAAATCAAGGATTTGCGTTGTGATGGACAGGTTTAGAGGAGCTCCAACACATACATGGTTGCAGGATACTGTTCTAAGTCATCGAATAGGCTGAAGTTATGGGTTCTCCTAACATGAGGGTTATATACATTCGACCGTAGAGGTATTCGAGGTATACGAGGATTTGGTTCAATATTAGGGCATGGGATCATCAATGGTTGTCCGCCTATAGCATGAGTTATTTCTGAGGTGGTTGGTGTAGAGTCAAGAGGTATGTTGTATGTACGACTCTGTGTTTGTAGAAGAATCTCTTCTTCGCCAGTATGGAGGATATTGCGATCAATTGGATTTCTGGGTTGAGTGGGACCTGGGTTTTGATATTGCCCCATTTGTGGTGGGGTAGAGTTTATCTGTTGCTGGGTATTCATCACATCTTGGTGTGGAATGGGGTTTTTCAAAACGACCAGAGGTGGGGGTTGCAAATAATTTTGTGGGGCCTGCTGAGGGGTAGGTGGTGTCGAAGGGCATTGCGTGTTCATGGATTCATTCATTCATTTGTATTCGACAATTTAGGGGAAATGGTGAGTATTGTACATACTTACCACATAGAGCGCAAGGGAAGTTAGTTTTGAGATGGTTGTTCTTCCCTTGTCATGGTTGATTGTTATTATTCCCCCCTTGGGGGTTTTAGTTGCCTTGATTCTGGTTGCCCCCAATGGGACGATTTTGTTGGAGGTTATTTCCTCTTGGTCCCGAGTTGTTATTGTTTCAATTTTTTCCTTTCGTCTTGGCATTATTCAAATGTTGATCTGGATTTGTCATATTCAACTATTCAAAAGAATGAACCTATTGAATGTGAGAGGGCTGAACAAAATTAACACCAACATGTGATTTCCCTGGTGGAGGAGCAACTGGTTAGGGAGGACCAGGAAATGGAAAATATGGATTATTTTGTGGAGATGATACATATGGCGTATAGGAAGTTTAATTACTTCCACTACTGTTGGGTTTATATACGGGGGTTGGGGGAGGACCCGTACTTGAGTGAGAGATTAGATGCATCTGAGGTACCGGTGGGGGTCCTCCTAATGACCGAGGGGTAACAACAGGATATGATTGTTGGTGACTGGGGGGAGGGTAATGAGATGCCCCTCCATATGGTTGAGGATAATTATTTTCACCATAAGTGGGTGATGGGTGGCCGTAAGGGTTGAGATGTGTCATAGAACCAATCAACCCATATTCCGCGTGAGAAACCCCAGGTTTGTCATGGACGAATGGTAGGGGTCTGGGTGCATTAGACAATACTGTGTACAAGTAACCTCATTGGGAATATATGAGGTCGAATTGCTGGGCCTTGTTGATGGATTCCTCTTCTGATCGAGGAAAATTGGATGCTACATCCTTGACAATCACGAGGACAAGTGATTTAAGAAACCAACCGAGACATTGTTATTTGGTGGTTTTTTCCTTACACAAACTACGTCGTCGACACCATTCATGGATATGGTTAGCTATATGGATTGAAATGGTTTGTTTGAACTCAGAGAGAAGTTCTAAGCCAGTGTCATGACGAACTGGTAATCAAAAACATGACAAAAATGCTTTGGCCAATGATTCAAAGGTCACATGGGACCCTGATTTTTTGTTCACATACCATTTTACAGATGAACTAGTGAGGGTTATTTGAAATAACCTCAAGCAGATGGAATCATCCATGATGATGTTTGAAGAGAACCATAAGTGGAAGGTCATAACATGGTTGGCGGGGTCTTCCCCTGGTTTAACTTTAAACTTTGGAATGTCTGAAGGCAATTTGGTAGGCATATTGGGCCAAGTGGCATCATGTAAAATAGGCTCATTTGTGAGTTTGGTTAAATTAGGAATGTTGAGGGATGCCAAGTATGGAAAATGGGTATTTTGGCGGAGGATCAATTCCAACCATTGTGTGTGTAGGTAATGGACTAGTCCCTTGAGAGGGATTTGGTGGGTTTGTACTTCTCCCTTGAGAAGAAGTTTGTCCCCTGCCTCCTTGTGAAGGAGAACCAATAAATGGGTTTCCTTGGGTATCTGACCCAAGAAAAGTGGAACCAAGTAAAGATGATCCCAATATAGTATCCCTCACTGTTATAACCCTAAATTTCACTATCCATGCTTACCTGGCATCAGGCCAACACATTTCCCTTCATTGCCAAAGCCATGCTGAACAGACTCTTCAAAAACCTCTCAAACCAAGTAACTCGCGCCCTAACCCACTACTGGGTGTGTTGGAATGCTAGCAGGCCTTATACTGCACGCGTTGGAATGCGGGCTGGCCCACTACAGCCAGCGTTTACCTAACAAAGCAAAAAATCAGGAAAGTTTCCGTCAGGATGAAAGGCTTTGGGTCAGTTAACTGGAACTCCCAGCCATGCATGGCCGAGAGTTCGTCTAAAACCCTAGCTCCTTCTAGCCTATAAAATAAGGGGTAGGGGTACTATTCAAGAGGAGGAAAATCATAGAAAAGAAACTCTGTCCAATTGTTGAATCCATTTTGTCCCAACCCTTTAGCCTTCCCTCAAGCTTTAGGAGAATTCAAGCAAAGCAGTTGGAGGACAAAGAAGAGGAGGAGCCCAAGATCAGGATCGAGGAACGGTGGCCGGTCTCTATAATCATTGTAAGTTGATTCATCTTGAGATTAATAAAAAGATACTTTTCCCGTCCCAAATACATGAGTCTTATATGTTTTATGTGATTTGTGTTTAATCTCTAACCCTCTAGTAGAACAATAGCATGCATGCATAGTTTTGTCTTGATTGCAGGATCGCTTTTTGGAAGGAGCAGCAGAAGCAAGGAGATAAAGCTCAACGGAGGATCTACACCAACTGTCGATAAAAAGGTTAGGTGGTTCTTCCCATGTTTGCTTTTGAAAAAAGGGTTTTAGGTTGGGGTAGAAGGTTAAAAGTTATTTCTGAAGGGTCATGATTCGCATACAAGTTTAATCCCTAACTTGTTAGTCCGTAAGGTAGAATAACCCCACAACACTCACTAGGGTGTGAGACAGTTGAGCCAGTGAGTTGTAAAGACTAGGGACTCCTCCTAGGACAGGAGGGAGATTCTGCAAGCGTTTAGAATGACGAGGATTTTGTGGTTCCCCTATGGTCCTAACTAGAAAAGTGAATGTGTGCAAATGGTGACAAGAGAGAAATAAATGAACAAGTGATTTTTATATTTTTGACCTTCACAAAATAGTATTACTCACAATTTCATGTAATCAAATGAACATCATACATAAATCAACTGTGAAATAAACAAGCATGAGGATAGGTGGATTTTTCCCACGTGGGGAGAAAAAATAAATAAATGCTTGAGTCCTAAAAGACCTATCGTCCTTCCTCTCAATTTAGAACTGAGCCTTCCAATAGCACTTGACAGTGGGGTCTGAATCCACCGAAAGAGGAACTAGTGAATGTTGAAGTAATCGATTATAATGAGGGGTAGAGGGTGCATATCCCGAAAGAGATGGCGATATTTCCCAATAGTCACAAAAAATATGATCAAGGTGCGATTGCAGCCCATAACCGCCACCTGGGTAGATATCCTATGTTTGTCCACTAAGTACCTCAGTCAAAGTGCAACATTTATATTTTCAGCTTAAAAAATGGGTCACGGGCTGGATACCCTCACAAGTGTTGAGTGACTCAAGGAGGGATGCACAGAACAACCAAACTTTATGGTACATGAACACTTGACTTGGAGGATTTGAAAGATCCCTATTCTCAACTTCTATTGTTTCAAAATGTGAGAACTTGATAACGAGGTGTTATTTGGATGCCTACCCACGAGATCCTACGTAGACTAAAAAATTTCTTTAGGTACCTTCTGTGGAGGAAAAATTTAGTGCGTTCTTAGAAATGTTTTAGATGGAGTGGATTGGGAGATTGGGGTCATGGACCAACCTCATTTGAATTAAATTGGCGTGGACAATTTCCAAAGAAGTAGTCAGATCTTTTGGAGTTCCTCTGAAGTACTTTGTGGGTACTTAAAAAGAAAGCTTACTTCGACCTCCACTATTCTAATAGAAATAATGTGTGTGATGAGTGACTTTGTGTGCAAGAATGTGAAAAGTCTACAAAATATTTTTAATAAGTTAAGTGTAAGATTGTAGCATGTGGAATTCTTGTGGTCCTTACAAATATTCTTACCTAGCTTACTATGTTTCTTTGGTACAACCTTGCAGAATATTTAAAGCTCTAGAGAACTAGCAATGTGGACATATGGGTCCTTACTTGATCCTTTAAACTGCCTAAAATGTTGTCTATACTAAGAAAACTTTTGAAACTATCCTAGGATTGTAGACATGTGGGCATGCATGGGTCCATTACTTGATCTTTTAAACTTTCCTAAAGTGTTTTCTAGAATAAGAAAGCTTTTAGAAACAATCCCAAGATTGTAAACATGTGGGCATGTATGGGCCCTTACAAAGTTTTAAAATAATTTTCAAAACTAAGAGGTACCCTAGGGGACTTTTGTCCTCTCCTAATGCTTTTTTTAAGGGAGATGAAATTTCCTTTCAACCACCTTTTATGATTCCTGAGATCACACTTGGGTGCAAGGGAAGAGCATACTTGACGGTTAAAATTGATTTCTAGTCCGAAATTAGTTGATTTATATTTGAAAAAAAAAAACTTTAACTCAAAGTTTTAAATGCCAAATGATCCATCCATGCGGAAACAAAGAAAATAGAAGAATAATGAATCTTTTTACCCCTATTTGCTTATGTTAGCTAACCTTCCTTGTGAGAAAGGACTCTAAGTGAAGTGTGATTTCTTTACAAAGTGTAGGAAATTAAAATTTGAAGGCAAGGGGCCCTCAAACCACTCATAAAACCCTTACAATTTGCCAAAAAATGAACTTGTGTGCGGGCTGTAGTTATGTCAATCACGCTAAGCACGTAAAATGTGCATAATGCATGGGTTTATGAAGGCTCTTACACGCACAGAGCACATAATGCATGTCTGTGTGCCTCGAAATCCATGCACTTCCTATCACGCATCGGGGAAGAATTTTCAAGATGAAATTCTCTTGCCCTGGCTTTGAATTTTGACTTTGGATGATAGGATTAGGCCGGTTTTGGTACTTTCATATCCAAATAATTCGAAAGAATTGATCTCAAGATTTAAATAGGGAGGAATTTGATTCGAAATCCCTAGTATGGTCGCCAATCTGTTGTGTTGGTTTTGTCACTTGGGTGAGCAAAAGCACAACACTTACTTGCCTAGTTAAGTCAGCTAAATAAGACAGAGGTTAGTGAGTTGATTAGATAACCAAATACACATGAAACAAGGAAATAAAAAGAAAGACAAAAATAAATAAATGTTAGAAAATCTTGCAAGAACTAGAACCATGAAAAACAAAAAATGACAATCATATAGCTACCATTCGATCAATATATTGAGAGGCTAGCATTGTAGAGAAAGGCAGGGACTTATGAATCCCCTCTTCCTCCTTGGGATGGCTCTTTGAGTTCCCTAATAGAGAGATTTTCTCTTCATACAATGACAACTAACAATGGTGAAGAAATACAATGCCAATCCTCTCAAGAGGTGAGTGGAATGACCCTTGTTATAGTGCTTGAATAATTCAAAGAGAAAAGAGGATTCTCCAAGAAGAATTCTTGCAGCATAATAATACCTTGAATTTTTTTATTTTTCTAGCACACCCATGGCACATATTTATAGTGTCCATTCATGGCAATATAAAATTGGTTCATAGTGTGAACAAGGGGCCTTTTAGGGCACTTCCTATCCCTTGATCAGCCTTCAAGATAGATTTCACTTAGATCTGATGTCAAATCATGTTGGGGGTCAGACTCAAAGTGGTTGAGAGGTCGAAAAGATTCATAAATGCCCCGTTCATGAGAAGTGTGCGACTTTTATCGTAGATAGTCGTGCATATTGAGCACACTGCATGCTTAGGGATGTGTTAGCCTACACATTTCACACACAGTGCATGCGCTTCCTTTGGTGAGTTTGTGCACTTTAAGTTTTGGACCAAATATATAGTTTTATGCATTTTGATGGATTTTGGTGCTGTAGGTGTACTAATTACTGTTGGCATTGATGTCTTTCTTCAACCATTGTTTGTAATGTTGCAGATGATTTTTCGGCGATAACACCCTCCATCAAAGGATTACAAAATCCATGTTATCAATGTAAGCTTGGTAATAGTTAACATCAAACTCATGTCCATGTATGTTATTTCTCTTGTGAATTCCTGTGTCCTGTCCTTCACAATAATCACTATACCGAGAGCCACAAACATTACTCTATGTTTACTCCATGGAGTTGAATTCCTTAAACCCTAAGCAACATTTTTTCTTCAAGAGAAATCTTATTTGATAACATAAATATGTGGAGTTATAATTTTTTTTTTAAGTTGATGTTCAGATTGAAGAATTTTGTTCTTGATTTGTTGATAGTTCACTCATAATCTTTTAGGTCATTGATGAATTTAAGTCAAAGGGGGGATCATTTTATTTTTTTGTAAAGAGTCTTCTTAATTGTAGTCTTGAAAACTCTGAAGTTGAGAAGAGTCCAGTAAAATACTTTCTCAAACTTCTTTTCAACGAGACCTTTAAAGGGTTAAGGCCAAGCCATTAAAAACACTCGTTTTGCGTGGACTGTGTACTCTTTCTTTTTGGTGCTTTGCGTCTCTCTTTTGGAGTTTTGTGGATTATTCATTTGAAATCTTGCAACAAACATCATGTCTAAATTAATCAACCTATTCAGAGAATCAAATAAGTTAGATGGACCCAAGACTTACAAATCTTGGAGTCTGACACATCCATAACACTTTGATCTATAGTGAATTATGGCGTGATATCTGTGATGGTGATACTGCTCCAACTAAGCCCACCAATGCTACTTATTTAGCAAACTGGAATTTGAAAGATGAAAAAACACTTGCTTTGCTACGTTCTTTTGTAACTGAACACATGTTTGTTCATATTGAGAATTCCAAAGATGCATGGTCTGCTCAAAATCTATTAAAGAATCTTTTTGATACTCCTGCTGCATCTCATAGAGTTGATCTACAAATCAAATTGCTTAAAAAAAGATTAACAGACAATGGTGATGTATTAGAACACATTTCAAGGATTAAGAACATTCATCAAGAAATCATCAAAGGCGGTTTTACTAAACTTGAAGATATTTTTCTAGTCTCCATTGTAATAAATTTCTTGCCTCCATCTTATAAGAATTTTCTTGAGACTTTACAAATAATTGAAAAGTTATCAACAATGACTTTTGATTCACTTAGTGAATTACTAGCTCAACATAGTACAACTTTTGGAAAACAAAAACAATCAGGAGACGATCTTCTTTTCACTAAAGTTGAAAGTTCTAAAGGAAGAGAAAAATCAAATTTTGGAAATTTTCAAAAGCAAAATTCTAATTGAGGTCATGGTAGAGGTCGTGATCAAGGTAGAGGTCATAAAAATTTTCATCAACAAAATTTTCAAAGTAATCCTCACAATAATAATGCATAGTCAGGAAGAGGCAAAAATTTGAGTCAAGTAAAATGTAAAAGATGTTTAAAGATGGGTCATTATGCATCAAATTGTCTTACAAGCAATGATCAATTGCTAAAGTTTAAGCAGACATCAAATTCAAATTATCAACAATCAAATCAATATGCAGAGATCAAGATTACCAATATGATCAATATGAATATGTTTTTTCAGCAGTTCAACATGTAGATTCATTTGAAAATGATTGGATATTGGATACATGGGATACTCAACATATGCCTTATTGCAAGGACTATTTTTGGAATTATAAATATGTTCAACTAAATCCCAATTATTTAGCCGATGATACAACTAATATACCTTAAGGAAAAGGTTCAATGAAAGTTTTTCTCCCTGGAATTGGTGAAAAATGGATTTCAAATGTTTGGTATGTACCAAATTTTAAGAAAAAATTGTTATCCTTAGTCATAATCAGACAAGCTGGACATCAAATTGTCATGCAATATGGTTTGGTGAAGATTAAGTCAGAGAAGGATAACTTGAAAACAATAATGACTGGATATGAAGATGAAAAGTTATTAAGAATGAATGGGAAATTCATCCAAAGAAAGAAAGAGGTTGCAACACAGTGAATTCCGAAATTTCTTCATTCAGATTATGACATTTTCGATTTGGTCACTTAAACTTTGATAGTCTTTTGAAACATAAGTCTTAAGATTTGCTAAAGGTTTTTCCAACTTTCAAGAAAGAAAATTCCAAGTGTGAAGCTTGTATTTTTGGCAAGCAAAAGTGAGAATCTTTTCCAACCAGATCATGACGAGAAACAAAGTATTTGGAGTTGATTCACAGTGATATATGTGGTCCAATGGAATCTTATTTCGGTGGATGTCGATACTTTATATTGCTCATTTATGACCACACTAGAATGACATGGGTTTACTTTTTAAAGGCAAAGTATGAAGCTTTTGAAAAGTTTGTAAATTTTCAACACATGGTTGAAAATGAAACTAGAGAAAAGGTTGCTTCTTTGAGAATTGCTAATGGAGGTGAATTCACTTCAAATAAATTCAATGATTATTGTTAAAACAATGGAATTAAGAGTAAACTAACAAATTCCTATACTCCATAGCAGAATGGATTTACTAAAAGGATGAACAAAACTCTCATGGGCATGGCAAGATCTATGATGCAGTTTAAAGGGTTGAGCACAAAATATTGGGATGAAGCAGTCCATACTGCAGCTTGTCTAAGAAATCAATCACCTACATCAGCTTTAGATGGAAAACACCTTATGAAGCTTGGTACAATTTTAAACCCAAGGTAAATCATCTTAGAGTTTTTGGCTCAACATTTTATGCTTTAGTTCCCAAGGAAAAGAGGACTAAATTAGACAACCGAAGTATGAAGTGTACCTTCATTGGATACTCTGATGAAAAGAAAGGGTATAGATTGATTTCATATGGAAAATTCATTGTCAGTAGAGATGTAATTTTTGATGAAACTGAAAGTAACAGTTTAGATGAGATTAATAATCTCCTTAGTCGTTTAGAGAAGAAAAATACTAAGGGTAAAGGTGAGTTGAACAAGTCAAAGCAAACATTTTGGTTTGAAAAAGACTTTGTTTCTCCAAAATCCATATCATTATCAAATAGTTCTTCTGATTCATTGGATAATGAAATGAAAAAAGACTCTTTTGATACAAAATCTTCTCCAACCTTAGATATTTCAGATGAAAGAAGAGTCTCATTTTTTAAAAATCCTCTTTTCAACAATAATGGTGATTCAGATCCTCAATCTGTTAAGAACCAAACATCAATATAGCATAGAAAAACCTCAGGAAAAGCACTCAACGCCTTGAAAAAGAGATAATTTCAAATAATAAGCCTCTTCGAGGGGGAAAACTCCTTTTAACCCACTTAAATGTTCAAGTCCAAGATGATTCAAAATGAAAATGTCTCCTTGGTATATATAGGAGACCAGGAGGTTTAATGGCCTAAAGCCGACATAAATAAAATAACATTACTAA
>JZKD02S1673618.1:737210-762862 GCA_000966675.3 Picea glauca
GTCGATCTGAGCGTGGTGGGTGCTGTCGATAAGTTCAGACTGGGATTTAACACTACATGACAAAGTGTCATGTCCGACAGAAACTTAGGATAACAAATATGTAATGGGTAGCGCTATGTTTACATTTTTTCCCTTCTTACACCAAGGTCTCATCCCTAAGCTAGAAATGATCAATTTTAACCAATCAAGATGTATTTTTCTTGTGCAGACTCTACCGATTTTCCTCGTTCTCTTGTCTTTGGGAAATTATTTGTAGAAGGGAATATGATTTACCACATACAATCATTGAAGGAATAAATCCCAATCACCATCTGATCCTATGAAATATAGGGTTCTAACAGTGGCTCCAGTTGGGAATGGTGATCTCCTTGTGAGGTGCCAAGAACACCGTAGGCTAAGTAGCATGATTCATCAGGCTGACCCCAAAATAAGCAACTTGTTATGTCTAAAACCTTTGTGGCTGAACTTTAAACAAAAATATGATTTGTGTACTGAACCTAAACTATACCTTGAAACTGAAAATCTAAACCAAGCTGAAAATGAAACTCTGAAAGAGAAACTAAAATGTAATGAAAACAAATGCTTGCCCAACAAACTTATTTTCACACCTACCTACCCTAATCTGCTGAAATTATCTCTCAATTAGGTAATGGAAAAATGCCAATGAAGCCAATCCAAAAATCGATCTAATAACTATGCTCTTTCACTGTTTTTAACCAACATCATAACTAGAGCTTGCAAAGGTATGATGAACTGATTTCCAACTTGATCTTCGTAACCTAAAGATTTGGAATTGTGGAAAATCAAAGAGGCTCTAGGTATCATTTTACATTCTGAAAAAGAGAGCTCCTCCATATAAATAACTATAGGATCATGATGAACATGACTTATTTCTTGGTGTTCATAATATTCAACAGACTCAAGGTCATTATTGGGTATTTCAGATATTCCATCTATATCATTATGCGAATTCTGATTTGACTGCATATTTTTTGATGCACTTTGAAAAGAGGCTCCTGCTAAACCAAACCATGAAATTGATTGCCTAATCATGTCTAAATCGTAACTGATTTTAAGTCCATAACTGGAAAATGAAACATGACCTTGTCTACATAGATTATCCAACACATCATCTATTGGGTCTTGTAGGAAATGAGATGTTTGTTTCATTGGTTCCAATGAAAGTTACCGATCTTCTATGTGTTTATCCTTTAGCACATACTCAATATTATTCTTCAAAAACTAAAATGAATTAAAGCTTAATGGTACATAGTTATTTTGGATGAACTCATATTCCGTCTCAGGCTCTAAGATTTCATCCGGAATTTGAAAATCAATGTAGCTCAAGGGCTTCAATTATGGGTCTAGAACAACTTCCATATCATCAATGGCATCTTCAACAGATTCATTAGAACATTCTTCATCTCTATTACCGACAAATTGTTTATAATTTTCTCTGAGAAATTGAAATGAAGAGAAACATAAGGGTAAAGCCTTTCCACTTACTATGAGATTTTCTGTATTTTGCACATTGCTGTCATAATTTCTATGCATAGGCTGACTGCCATATTTGATTTGCAAATGATCTTCTTCCTCCCAAAAATATGTTGCTCATGGTTTTGAAGAATTCACCTTGGTGTAATTCTCATCATATTTATCATACTTGGGTAGATCATCTATGAAAGAAATGTTATCAAACATACACATCATATCAACTGATTTCTCTTCTACAAGCTGAGTTGGAGTTTCATCTTTGACTATGTTGTGAATTGAATACATGAAATAATCTTTTTCCAATCCATGATACCAAGGGTGAGATGCAAAGTTTTTGGGAACAATGATCCTTTCTTTCTCTGTAACCAATGGAATATGATGGCCTTGAACAACAAGTTCATTTCCCATGATGACTTTCTGCATCATTTCTTTCATTGTCCTTGTCAGAATGTCTAGTTTTTCCTCTGAAGATTTCAGCTGCTCCTTTGCTATTTTCTTCCTTGATCTTTGACCTTTTGATCAACAAATTAGCTTCCACACTAATTGCACTATCCTATATCTCCTTGAGTGTAGTAGTGTTACTTTCTCTCAATTGAAATGCCATCTTTGAATCAAAGGCATCTGGGTAGTGTAAGAAAGATAAACTAGGAGGAGGTTTTATATCATCAGACATTAAATAGTAGACTTGATTGAATCTAGCTGAAAAGTGTTGCACTGTCTCTCCTGGATGTATTTTCAAATGATCATACTCTTCTAAAATGAGAAATTTTTTTTCTCTTGATCTCTCATTTACCAAGGAAGACTTCTACAAACTGATGAAAATTGGAGATGCTTGTAGTTGACAAAATTTTGAACCATTCCTTAGCTCTGTCTTGCAAAGATAGAGCAAAAATTATGATGTAGACCTCATTTTCCTCAACCTCAAAAAGATCAAGAAAATTCTCAAAGCCCTGAATGTGTTTCTCAACAGTGATGTTACCATATTCTCCATCAAACCTAGGAAGATATTTGTAGTAATTGCATGGAAATCATGGAGTATAGGGGGTAAGATAAGAGGCTTGTATCTATATGGAATATTTACAGGTGTAGGAGTATGTACATGGGCTGTAAAACTAGGCTTGATATCTTGAGGTTTCTCAGGTTGAATTTGATCAACATGAGTTTCAACCATATGGTCTTGGCCAAGTTCACAAAAAGGGAAGAAATAATTAAAAATAATACCAATTACGTCTTGGATAAAATTCCAACTTGCATACCTGATCTTTTCATATTGTCTTGTCATTGTTTTAGGTTATTCCTCTAGTGGAGTCTTTGAATTGGAACTGATATGGAGTTGATTGGAGTCACCGGGTGGATGATCCAGCCTTCTTGTTTCTGATCATTGTCCACCATTAGTAATTATATCTGGAACTTGATACACATTTCTAAGGAACAGTTCCCTAGTATGGTCGCCACTATGTTATTGTTGGGCTATTTAATTTCTGTAATAAAATCCCACATAAATTGTCAACCAGGTTCGTAAGATGATGAACTGCAGACGCAGTATGTGTAGGGAATTGACATAAGTATACTCTAGTTTGTCTTTCCAGGAGCAAGAGGACTAGGAGATCACTAGATCAAGCATAAACTCAAACCAAAATATCATTACTCTACACTAAAAATTAACAATCAACTTAAGGAATCAATAATGTAAATTCTATAAAAAGCAATCATCTATTGATTAATGAAAACAAAACAACAATTTCCCAAGCAGATGTCTGTATCAGCCAACTTTATGGATCCACTCAAGTCTGCATGTGATTATGTTACTGACCTATCATGAGACTAATCAGCTGGAGAATGTTCCCTAATAACCAACCCTATTCTTAACCTAAGAGGCTTACATCATAACAAGAATGACAAACTATAGGGTGCTACTGCATTCTTACCTACACACAATAACCAGTGTACAGGGAATGACTCTGAAAAAGTATTGCCACAAAGCTTAACACTTTACTCGATGAATAAGAAGAGTAAATATATTTTGGGAACACTTGTAACTCTCAGCAAAGAATTTACACACACAACTTATACACTAATCAATAGTTACACTCGAATGTAAACCCACAACATGCATTTAAACTAAGCTCTTAGCTCCTAAAATGTTATCTCTCGTTGCTACAGTACCTCAAGAGCTCACACCACGCATAACAAGCAAGTAATTCAAATCCCCAAAGATAGAGTCTCATTAACAACCTATGCCCTGAATACCATAGACTTTGAATACAGTAACTGATTATTATGCAGATAAAATCCATTCTCTCAACAGTAAAAGATGCATTCAAAGTTTATTAAATGTGACCAGGTCATCACAAAGCTTCTATATTTAATATTAATTCTTCTTATCTGAAAATAAGTGATGAAGTATTTCCTTGTGAATACATATGAGTTATTGAAGACTCAACGTGCTCATACATCTCATTTCAGATTGCTAGAACGTGCTCAATAAACCAACCCTTGTTAATTTAAAATCAATCCTGTGCATATCGTATTATAACCCCAAGTTGTCACATATACAATAGATGAATTCTAGATCTTAATTTAGTTTTATCCAGTGAATGAGGTGAGTGCTTACTTATTCATCATTTATGGGAAGTACTTAAATGAGGTATTTGAGATTAAGTAAGCTACAAATAAATACTGGAACATATGTGACCTTCAAATGTCTACAGAGAAGGAGATATACTTTGGTGAAATACATGCATAAAATCGTTTATTTGCAATCTATGCGTTCTTATGAAAGCATCTCCATCGTACTAAGAGAAATATAATTCACAGCTTAAGAGAAATCCCCAATGGGTACAGAACACACAAAACCTCAGGCAAAACTTAGAATATAAAGATCTCTCCACACCAATCCATTCAAAAATGTAGCTACAACAAAGTAAATAACATGTAATATACAAATAACTCAACTTACCAGGGGAGGTGGGCCCATGCCTTCCCAAGTAGCGAGCAAAAACGATTTAGTAACTCACCACGCTTATGAACAAGGATAAATCAAAACCTAATTAATATCACACATAAACCCTTACTTTACTCAAAACACATCCATCATAATATCAAGGCAAGAAATGGATAACACAGTTTTTCATTAACTTTTGCAAAGAGAATGTATAGCTTAAAAATTACACAGAGAGAACCCCCTCATATATATCTGGTTCTGATTATATCAGATTACATTGCTTTCCCCAGTTCTTGGGAACTCGGGGCCAAAAATGACTTAACAAAACTAGAGGATATTACTAACCATGATTTCCTCTATCCGAGGAAATCGTTACAACCATCTTAGATATCGTCCTGTGCTGAGTTTGGACCCTGATCTAGTGCTACTCTAGAAGATTTGTTCATGGGTCGATCCCTGTGTAAATAGAAGACTACTGAGTGCAAGGGAAATGATCAACAACCATTACATTAACCATAACAACAATACCCATGTTGCTAACTCCATCCTGGGTGCGCGTAGCTAGGAGAAGCTACAACCTTAGGTACCAGAATGCCTGTGTAGGTACTAGAAAGAGATGAATAGTGTGGGAAAAACTGTAGCATTGAAAAGGTAAGTGTATTTTATCATTGGTAAACAAATAGCTAAAATATCCTAATTAATTTATCAATAACTTCAGAAATTATCGAAATAAACAACTTTTACCTCATGTTGTAATCAAGATCTTTAGGCAAGCAAATAGGTAGTAATAGGAGGTAATAAGTTGGATTTCAATGCCTAGGTAGGAGGGTAAATGACCAAAAGAGGTGTATGGTGAGTGACAAAATGGGAGCTCAACATTACCCCCACACCTAGTTATTTGCATGTCCTCATGCAAAGATATCTCAAAAACTATTCAAAACTGAAATACACCATCCCTTCAATCCAACAAGAGTCCTGCAACATTTATCAGGATGCTGAGGCCTTATTTCTTCTTTTCCAATCTGCCTCTCCTCCTTGGTTGTTTTGGCTAGAATATCTTATGCATTTTCTTATTGATCTTTTTAGATTCAGATTGAAGTTTTTCAATTTCTTATTGAAACTTCTTACCCTGATCCTTTAACTGTTGATTCTCTCTTTCAATGCACCTATTTAGGACAGACAACTCCATGACTTCCTGCTTCAAGTTCTTAACTTTTTTGTTTAATTTCCTGAGATTCCTTTCCAGAGGAATTTAACTAAAAAATTCATCTTTTAGAACATTTGAACCCTCACAAGTTTCAACTCCCTTCCTAGAAGGTCTAGGAATAATAATACTGGGAGTCTTTGGAGTTCTAGGATGTATTTTTTCTTTCCTAGCCTGGTGTACAACCTTTGAGATTTCATCATTACATCCTCCTTCTTTTGCAGGGGTTGAAAATTGTCGTTGTGGCTCCACGAGCTCATTTGGCTCAATAAAATCGTTTACTTGTGGTCTGTTAGGGTCTGTAAATTCTATACCTGGCTGAGATTGTTCCACAAGCTTTGGACGGTTACCAACTTTGAAGAGATTCAAAATTGGAAAAGTATCCTCTCCATCATCATCAATAGGGTTTGGGTATTTGTGTGTTTCAACCTATGTGTACACGGGGGTTGACTTATCAATTTTTGGAACAACTTGTTTTGCCATGCAACGTGTGATCCTACGAGCTGGAGGAAACTCCATTGGTGTTTTAGTTTCCATAGTCTCCTTCTATGGTTTTCCATTCTTGGCCTTCCCCTTTTTTTGTCACTTTTCCACTTCTATCGGTCCTTGTTTTTTTTCCACATGGATCCTTTCCTTTCTCTGTCGTTTTCCCAAATTACTTGGCCCTTCTTCCACTACCATAAAAGATTTGGTCAATAAATGCATTCTCACGTAGGAATTGATCCCATGTCTTATTTCTTTTGTAGAGCTTAGATTCTACCAACAATTTTACCAACCCATGATGGAAGAGGATACTCTAAGGGTTTTGACTATTCCTTCTTACCATCTTAGCCATTTTTTCTAAACTCTTGTGCAGATAGTATGGGAAATTTATCAGTTCCTTTGATTCAAAATGAAGCAGAATTTGAACATGATAATGGTATGTGAGGGCACACCTCCCCTCAAAAGTTAAATACCTTTGTAGAATTGCCAATGGTGCTTTCCACTCTTCCATGAGGTATGCCCTTGGAACTCCCTTTTCCCAACTTGCGTTTTCGTATTGTGCCTTCAGAAACTAGTTGCAAATTTCTGTGCCCAGCGTCAATTTCTTGAACCAGTATTCTCTGGTCCTGGGGAGGCCTGTGACATTGGCTATGGTCTCCTATATAACCTCTATCTCCAAATTTGTGACCCTAGCCAATTGTCCATCAAAAATCTGCGCGAACTGAAGAGTAACCTGATCATTAAATCCCTGAAATTTGGTGAAAAATTTATGCTAGCATGCTTCTTTAAACAATTTCTTGCATCTATGATACTCAGGCACTGCTTCGAGCGCTCACCGAGAGACTAGTTCATGGAGATCTATCACCATGATGAAAGGTAGGTGTGGATGAAGGTTTTTCTATAGCTGAATTGAAGAATACTCACAGGGGTGAGGCGAATAAAGATACACAGAGTAGTGAGAAGGGTGTGGTCTTGTGACTATGGGTAATTTCTAGCAAAGGCTGTAGAACGATGGTGATCAATAATTGATTATAGTGCATCTGGAAATGTCACGATGCACCATTTAAATTTGCGATAAGGTGATATGAATCTGTTTCATGGTAATGAAAGCGAGTTGACTCAATATGGGAATGATGATTCAAACTCATGCAATGTAACATGAATCATTCAAATGTTATCGATTTCACACTTATGAAAAGGTCAATTACTAAGGTTTGTGGGTTTTTTCTTAAGTGTGAGATCGTTGCATGAATTCATCATTCGTGCAACAAGCAATAATACGTATGGGTGGGTAAAATCTCAGATGAAGTGGAAAAACATGGGTAAAATTTGTATGACAAGAGTATAGGGTTGGCCAATCATGCTACATGGGAATTATGGTATTGGTGGTCACCTAATAAGTGAATAAACCTACGTTGAGTGGATGAGTAATGAGAATGTTTTGGATTGACACAAGAAGTTGTTAAAACAATATTCCTTTGTTCCTAACAAACCAATTAGAATCCTAAAGCAAACTTACCTCAAAAAGTAATTACCCATTTCCATTGTAGATGCGAAATTCCTGAATTGTCATTTCTACATAGGTGCATGAATTCTACCATGTTTCCTGGTGCTCTTGGCCTTGTCATTACTTTCCTTGTGATTTACAAATGTAGAACTGAAAAAGGTACCTTATACTAAATTAACTCACAACTAGTTTAGAAAATATTCGAATTTGTAGAGTTCTGAACTTATTGAAATACTGAAATATGAAATAAGAACTAAGCAAGGAATAAAACTGTAGATGTTGAATTTGTTATTTGTGATGATGATGGAAATAACTACAAATGAAGTGAAGAAATAGGGGGATGGATAGCCATATTTAGACCATGTCCCAAGCTATGTATCGAGAAGAAAGTCCCTCCTTTTAACAGAAATATACTAAGAAGGTAGACAACATCCTCTTTTTGAGACCATATGAACTATTGAAGCTGCCTTGTAACCAACTTCATTTTTATTCACATTGACTGTCACACTGTCATATAGATCATAACTAAGTTTTCTTCACCATGACCTGAACTTCCAGAACATATCCATCCATGTTAAAGATGTGTTGCCGTCAAACATGGGTGGAAGTCATTGGATTACCAGCCATTGATGAAGACTGTTAACCAATGTGAGACTGCTCACCTTTGATGATGATGAGAGTCAAGGTTCCACTGGTACAACTTGTTGGGCATGAATTGATGTGCTGATGTTGAATGCCCTGTGGGATCTGGCATACATGAGGAATTAATGAATCCCCACTGTTGTCAGCAAGAGAGCTTGCCATTAATATATGCAAGCCTCTAGGTACCATTCAAATCTCTGACTTTATCCCCCACAGGATGTGTTGATGTCGATGGAGAAAAATCTGTCAAAATGAGAGTCTTAATGCACCCCTCATCATTTGACTTGAGAAAAAATGAATTGATTTGAAGATCATATAGTAATGTCTGACAATTGTGGACAAGAATTTTATTTGGCTCATTTGCCAGCAAGCTGGTTTTCAGACAGACCCTTATATAACCACGCTAGTAAACTGATTTTGATGGCTAGACTATATTTTTATTATTTTTCATTATATATATACATACATTCAAAAAGATGAAAGAAAAGATTTAGTCAGAGGTGGAAGAGGGGGAAAGAGACCCCATGCCCACTATATCCATTTCAGACTACTATAAAATATATTGTACCAATTTATCCTTGGACGTTGGCCGTTGATACAACCTCAGTTGATGGCCATTGACCACAAAAGAATGTTGATGGTCATCAATTATTGTTAAATTGACTGATCCATTGTCGAAGACAGTGTCGATCTCGTAAGGCCCCATCCATCTTGTAGTGAGTTTTCCTCTGAAGTACTTAAACCGAGAATAAAAAAGGAGGGCCCAGCCACCAGGCTTGAAAAATTTCTTCCTGATGAATTTATCATGCCATCAAGCTCTCCGTTCTTATACCAAAACAATGTGTTGAACTGCATCTTGCCTGATTTCATCCAACTCATTGAGCTGGGCTATTCTTTGTTTCCATGCCTCTGATAGATCTATGCCCAGTTGTGCAGCTATCCTAAAGGTTTTCACTTGGAGATCAATAGGCAGAAGAGCATGTTTTCCATACACTATCTCATATAGAGTAAATCCTGTGGTATTTCTCCATGTGGTTTTGTAAGCCCACAGTGCTTCCAAAAGCCTGTCTGCCCAGTCTTTGTGATGCTGCTGGACCGTCTTGGTTAGGATCACTTCTAGTACCTTGTTTGTAGACTCCACCTGCCCATTTTCTTGCGAGTGATATGGAGAATATTTATAGTGCTTTATCTGGTACCTTTGAGTAAGCGCTTTCATTGAATTGGATGTAAACTATGGCCCGCTATCTGTCACAATTTCTCTTGGAATACCAAAGCGAGTACAAATATATTTGTAAATAAAATCTGTAACAGACTCTTCACTAGCAGAATGAAGGGATTTTGCTTCTTCCCACTTGGTTACATAATCAATGAAAACTAAAATGTACCTTTTTTTTCGTGATGAAGGAGAGATTGGTCCCACAAAATCCAAGGCCTGTATTTCAAAAGGTTTGACTAGCACTTGGGTTTGTAAGGGCATCTCGTCTTCTTGTACTGGATTACCCATTCTCTGACAACTGTCACAACTCCTCACATAATTTTTGGCATCTTTGAACAACGTTGGCCAATAGTACCCTTGATGAAGCACTTTGTAAGTAGTCCTTTTATCTGCGAAGTGGCCTCTACAGGGGCTATCATGACAGGCTTTTAGGATATCATATGTTTCATCTTCTCATACACATATTCTGATAATCATGTCAGGTCCCATACGAAAAATATCTCCCCCGATCCATGAATAAGTTGCACTGTTCTTAACAATTTGTTGTCTTTCTCTCGGGGAGAGATGTTGAGGCAACTTTCCTGTGGATAAATAATTGGCTATGTCTGCAAACCACAGAATGTTAGTGGAAACAAAAAACAAATGTTCGTCAGGAAAACTATCATCAACAAGAGTATTTTCATCATTATTATGGATTCGAGAGAGAAAGTATGCAACCAAGTTTTCTTTACCAGTCCTGTCTACTATAGTAATATTAAATTCCTGCAAAAATAATAACCACCTAGTGATCCTACCATTTGTGATGGGTTTATTCATTAAAAACTTAATGGCATAATGGTTGGTGTGAATAAAAGTTTCATAGCCCGTGATATAACGTCTAAATTTATTGATAACATGCACGACACCTAGGAATTATTTTTCTATGATGGTATGATTAAACTCAGTTGGTGATAGGTTTTTACTACTATAGTAGATGGCATAAGATAACTGATCCTATTTCTGTCCCAGGACAGCCCCAAGAGCAGTGTCTGAAGCATCAATACAAATGTGAAATGGAAGGGTCCAATCTGGTCCCCTCAGAACTGGTGTTGTGGATAGATTTTTCTTCAAGATTTCAAAAGCAACTTGACATTGCACATCCCACACAAAGTTAGTATATTTGGCTAACAACTTGTACATAGGTGCAACGATCTTTGTAAAATTTTCAATAAACCTTCTATAGTAGCCAACATGACCCAAAAAACTTTGTACCTCTTTTGGTGAATGGGGTGTAGGAAGGTTTGTGATAACCTTAATATTTTCCGGGTCCACTTTGATGCCTGAAGAAGAAACATGATGTCCAAGAACAATGCTCTGCTGTGACATCATTTTACACTTTTTATGACTTAAGGCAACATTATATTCCCTACACCTAATCAATACTTTTTCCAGGTTATGAAGTGCTTTGGCAAAACAGTCACCGTATACAGAAAAATCATCCATATATATCTCAACACATTCATGAATCAAGTCAACAAAAATCCCCAATACCGCTCTTTGGAAGGTGGTAGGGGCATTGCACAACCCAAATGACAAAACTTTGTAGGCGAATGTCCCCCAGGGACATGTAAAGGTGGTTTTCTCCTGATCCTCTCGTGCAATATGTATTTGATTATATCCACTAAAACCATCCAGGAAGGAAAAGTACTTTTTTCTTGCTAATGTATCCAATACCTGATCAATGAAAGGTAGTGGAAAATAATCTTTCAGTGTTGCCTTATTAATCTCACGATAGTTGACACATATTCTCCACTTGTTTTCCTTCTTAGGGACAACCACAAGTGGAGAAACCCACTTGCTATTAGATATAGGATATATGGAGTTAACATCTAGCAACTTCTGTAAATATTCTTTCACTATATCCTTTACAATAGGATTCATACAATGTTGTGGCTTCCTAATAGGTCTGGTATTCTCTTGAAGGTAAATATGATGTGTGCATGTGTTTGGGTGGATGCCAAGCATGTCTTTATAGTCCCAGGCAAATGCACCAGAGTGTTTTTGTAATAGGCTGATTAATTGTTTTTGCTGTTCAGAGTCAAGGTCGGCATTGATATTCAAAGTTTTTCCTGGGCTGATTTCAACAGTTATGCAATAGGGATCTGTGGTCTCTTCGATGGATGATATAAGAAAATATGTAGTTCCTATGGGATCAAAATTCTCTTGAAAATATTTGTGAAAAATATGATTATAAGTTCATGGTACTTCCGAAAACTGAGTAGAATCCACAACAGAAATAAACAAGTTTAGAAAATCATCTTCTGATTAGCTTTTCAATTCCCTTGCTTATTGGAGGGTTATAAGGGGACGTAAAATTTTTGTTTCTGTATGATCTCCAATTTCCACAATTTTCAAAGATTCAATTCCTGCATCTTCGAAAGACTCTATTTCCTTATCTCCGGGAAGTTCCATTTTTGTATTTTCACAAGTTTCGTACATCTACCAAGGATCTGATAGTGCTGGTTTGGCAGGAGGGTATAAAGTGAGTTTCTTCATAGCCATACCATTTGATATGGTCATCTCCCCCGAGCTACATCCGATGAAAGCATCAACTGTGGCCAACCATGGTCTCCCAAGGATGACAGGGTGGCCTACATTACTGGTTTTAGGTTGGATAACTAGAAAATCTATGGGATACTCCCAAGAATTCAGAGTTACCAAAATATCATCGAGCACCCTGGTAGGATTGATCCTGGATCTATCAGCAAGTTCAAGTACCATAGGTGTGGGATGAAGAGTATCCAATTGCAATGTTTCCATGGTCAATACAATCATGATATTTATTGCAGCCCCCAAATCAATTAAAGTATTTCCTATCGAAACATCATTGATGGAAATGGTGACTATGGGATTTCTGGGATCTCCATACTTTTTCACCAATGGTTTCCCAGACATTATCTCAACCAATTGACCTACTACATGAATAGTGGGGGGTTCTTTTGGTTACCTTCCAGGTTTCTTAATGCATAATTCCATGACAGTTTTTGCGTAAATGGGAATATCCTTTATAGCTTGCTGCAGGGGAATTTTGACACAAACATTCCATAGCTCAGCTTCCAAGTCGAGTTTAGGGAGGACTATTGGATTTTCTATGGTCAGCCTTTCTGGGTAAGGTGGCAGTTTAGGTTCTTGTGGCTGTTCCATAGGAGTAGTAGATGTTTGTGTCTAGGTGGAGGGAGTAATTATGTTTCTAGGTTGGTTATCATTTGTTGGTTGTTCAAGAGTTTCTTCTTCTTCCTCAATGACAATGGTGGACTCTTGGTTTCATGACTTTCCTTGATCTCAAATGTATATTTTGAAGAGGCATCAGAGTGATCAGGTAAGTCAGGAAAGGCTGCATTTCAACATTAAAGGCAGGCTGTGCATCTCTGTTGTTTGGATTTGGTACTAGCTATGCATGCATTTGTGTTGGTCTGGGAGGTTTTTGGTTTGCAGTTAGCTGTGGTAATTGTGGGACTGTTGTTTGGGTAGGTGGATAAAAATATGGCATGGGTGGGGGGTATTGCAGATAATTAGGATAGGGCATTGGGAACTATTGTTGGGGCATCATCCCTTGAGGGTTACCTATCTAATTTTGCTTCCAAGGCTGGGTCTGAGTTTGCTATTGTGGCCAATTGTTTTTCCATGGCATTTGAGTGTTGCACTATTGCTGATAAGAATTATAGGGTGCAAAATACGATGAAATATCTTGGGCTCTTTGCTGCCATGGTTTCTTTAATACAACTTAAAAATAAGGTTCTGCCACCTCCCTATTTTCTTTATATATAGATTTAAGTCTGGGTAGTGAAGGGAAATTCTCCGTCTCATGATCCTTCGCACATATTGCACAAAATTTCACATTATCCAATGGACATTCGTTAGATGCATGCTTCTTTCGACAATGGGGACAAAAAATATATACAACAACTTTCTCTTCTTCTTGCTTTTTTTTAATTTGAAACATATCTAGCTGAGGAATAAGAGTACCAAGAATCTCTGTTTTAAAATTTTCCAATAAATTTCCTAATTCTATCCTTGATACTCCACCTCCTGTAGTATATCTTGTTACTTTTGGAAAAACAATCCCTTATTCCCTTACCATATTTTGCTCAACTCCTAGAATATCTCCTGCATAAATCACAAATGGTAGCAAATGGTAATTGAGAGATATCACCTACACCCATTAGATTTATCACATCAATGTATTCTTCTTATATTACTTTAAGGAAGATCATCCAGATGGTATCATTGTTTAGTACTTTGTTTGGTTTTCTGAAGATTATAGAGAAACCTTTCTACGTAGTCTGCGAGACTCTCTTCTTCTGATTGTTGTATCTTAAAGATGTCATTGCGAGAGTCTTGGGTTCTATAGTAATCTTGATATTTTTTAAGAAAATTACTTTTCATGTCTTTCCAATATTGGATAGAAAAGTCTTCAAGTCCCATAAACCATCTTAGAGCAAAGTCTTTTAAGGTTGCTGGAAACAATTTTAATTTTTGTGCATCATCAACATAATTATAGCTTCTACAAAGAATGTCAAATTCAAAAAGAAAAGCCTCTGGATCCTCTGTAACCATACCTCTAAAATTTGGAAGGACTGATGGGGGAATATTCTTCATGTTTACATTTGGCATTAAGTCAAGTACGGGGAATCCAAAGGTAGATTCTCCTTCTGGTTCCCTATTTCTTTCTTCTTTGTCTGCCATGTGTCCAAATAGACTAAATTCCTCCAGGCTTGGTTAGAGTGGTGGTTTAGATACCAGATTCTGATGAAGGGTAAAGTTGTCTCCTATTTGCAATCTTCAATTTCCTCCCACCACAGAAGTTTCCACCTATGAAATGACCACGCTGTGGGATGTTTTGAGCAATTTATGTATATGCTCAGGGTTAACCGTCTTCTCTAATGCTAGATCGATGCCTGGCTTCCCAACCTGTGGCCCTTTGGTTGGTTGGTCCTGGAATTATCCCTCTTCTTCCTGGAATTTTTCCACTATTTGTTTAGATTGTGGGGTAGCCACTTTTGATGTAGAACCCTTCCTCTGTGAGCTTCATGCGTATCTTTTAGCTGGATTAATAGGAGGCGTTTTATTGCCAGCAAATGATCTTTCTGGAAAATCAGTTTTTAAAAATATACCCTTGCTATCCCTCGGCCTAACTATGAGTTAACCATATGCCAGATAGGGTTTGAAAGGACTCATAATAGTGGAAACACAGGTTCTTACCTTTCGTCTTATTGTATTTCCACCACCATTCTAGAAAAAACACTTCAAAAAAATAATCAAACTGTGAAACAAAACTAACTTCCTACTGTTTCCCTTTTAGCAGTTCCCCGACAATGATGCTAAAATGTTGGGCTATTTAATTGTTGTAATAAAATCCCACATAAATTGTCAACCAGGTTCGTGAGGTGAGTGCTTACTTATTCATCATTTATGGGAAGTACTTAAATGAGGTATTTGAGATTAAGTAAGCTACAAATAAATACTGGAACATATGTGACCTTCAAATGTCTACAAAGAAGGATACATACTTTGGTGAAATACATGCATAAAATCATTTATTTACAATCTATGTGTTCATATGAAAGCATATCCATCGTACTAAGGGAAATCTGATTCATAGCTTAAGAGAAATCCCCAATGGGTATAGAACACACAAAACCTCAAGCAAAACTTAGAATCTAAAGATCTCTCCACACCAATCCGTTAAAAAATGTAGCTATAACAAAGTAAATAACAGGTAATATACAGATAACTCAACTTACCAAGGGAGGTGGGTCCATGCCTTCCCAAGTAGTGAGAGAAAATGATTCAGTAACTCACCATGCTTATGAACAAGGATAAATCACACATAAACCCTTACTTTACTCACATCACATCCATCATAATATCAAGACAAGAAATGGATAACACAATTTTTCATTAACTTTTGCAAAGAGTATGTACAGCTTAAAAATTACACAGAGAGAACCGCCTCATATATATCTGGTTCTGAGTATATCAGATTACATTGCTTTCCCCAGTTCTCGGGAACTCGGGGCCAAAAATGACTTAACAAAACTAGAGGATATTACTAACCACAATTTCCTCTATCTCAGGAAATCGTTACAACCATCTTAGATACCGTCCTGTGTTGAGTTCGGACCCTGATCTAGTGTTGCTCTAGAAGATTTGTTCATGGGTCAATCCCTGTGTAAATAGAAGACTTCTGGGTGCAAGGGAAATGGTCAACAACCATTACATTAACCATAAGAACAATACCCATGTTTCTAACTCCATCCTGGGTGCGCGCAACTAGGAGAAGCTACAACCTTAGGTACCATAATGCCTGCGTAGGTATTGGAAAGCCATGAATAGTGCGGGAACAATTGTTGCATTGAAAAGGTAAGTGTCTTTTATCATTGGTAAACAAATAGCTAAAAGATCCTAATTAATTTATCAAGAACTTCAAGAATTATTGAAATAAACAACTTTTACCTCATGTTGTAATTAAGATCTTTAGGCAAGAAAATAGGTAGTAATAGGAGGTAATAAGTTAGATTTCAATGCCTAGGTAGGAGGGTAAATGGCCAAAATTGGTGTATGGTGAGTGAAAAAATGGGAGCTCAACAATTATCACTTTGTAATTTCTCAGGATGAAAAAGAAATGGGCAGAGGTAACTACAAAACCAGTTTGGAGTCAAGGATCTATCCCTCCAAGACTCAGAGAGGGATCTCTCTGTATGATTTAGCATTGTTTGGATTAGAATGTTAGGCTAGTTAGAACGTACAGGGTTTGGTTTTTAAATTGGTTGGCTGGAATGGGAAGGGAAGGCCATTGGACAATGGAGTCAAAGAGGCCTAATTCAATCAAGGGAGGTTCTACAAGAAAACTTACAGGGCAGGGTAGGCACCTTTGTTGGATTCTTGATATTATTGAGTGATGTGAAAGAAAAGATGAAGAGAGAATATTGTACCAGATCAATCAAGAATTCTGGAACTAATCATAAAAATTATCGAAAATCCAAAAACATAGTTCACTTTTAAACAAATTCTTCTCTTAATCTTCTATTGAATAATTCAGAAAGAAAAAAATATGTAACAGGGAAAACATATTACAGAAGAAACACTTCACCAAATAGATATGCCACAGGAATCCTGAAACGCTTGTCTTGTATTACTGAAATTTGATTAAAGGGGCTCTGTGAATTTCTTTACAATATTAGTCCTATCCTACTAACAGATCCCAACTGATCAACCCTTCATACTTTGAAATGGGAAGTATTTATAAACTTATTTACAATAATCCTGTCATCAATGACCAGGATCAAATTTAGGAAAATCTAAACTAATTAGATTTCATATTACAATCATAGAGTTTTGTTGAGATTCATTCAAAGATCTAGTACTGTTTTGATGGGATCTGTGGATGATTCATGCCTTTGATTTCTTCTTTTTTCCCTCTGTCCCTTTGACTCTTTGTCTCCCGAAATTATGAAAAATAGGGTCCAATTATCTCTTTTAGTATCTCAACCTGAGATAGATGTGTAAAATATGGGGGAGGTTATTGTATTTCATCCCATTTTAGAGAAAAACATCTTTTGATTTTTCAAAATGAGCCTTGATTTTCAAGGAATCCGTCTCGAAATATGATTGGTTAAAACTGGTTTTGAGAGGGGGGCGGTAGTTACATATAGAATGACGTGGGGGAAAGTGTCTAGTGGAGATGGGATGAGTAGATGAAGGAGTGTAAGCTATAGGGATAGGCATAAAATGTCATATAGAGAATGAGGGGACAGGTGGTAGGTAGTGAGAGGATAATGTGGATGAGAATGCGATGTGTAGGGGGAGAAGTCAGAGAGGTGATGTGGAAAACTAGAGAGTGGATTGAAGTATGGATTGGAGGTGACATGTAAGAGGAGAGGGAAACATGTGTCGAAAGGTGGGAGGGAGAGTAAATGCGTAGAGGTGATAGGGAGCGTGAGTGGAAGAGTGAACGGGTATGATGTGTGTGACATGTGCCAGGGTAGTGGGGTACAATGGTAGAGTGAGATGGGCAGTATTGGATGAGCGGTTAGGTGGGTTTCCGGAGGGTGGGGGGTAGGTGGTAAGTGGAATTTATCGGGGAGGGGGGGGGGTGGTTTGGTAGAATGTGAGGTTGACACATTGTGTGGGGCTCACACTAGGAAAACTAGTTTTCCCGGACCCCCCCCCGTTAAAGGAAGAAAGGTTAAGGGGGTCCGGAAAACACTATTGGCTGTCGATGTGAGCATGATGGGTGTTGCCAATAAGATATGAGAGAGATTTAACACTACACGACAAAGTGTCATGTCCACCAGAAAATTAGGATAACAAATATATAATGGGTAGTGCTAGGTTTACATTTTTTCCCTTTTTACACCGAGGTCTTTTCCCTAAGCTAGAAATGATCGATTTTAACCAATCAAGAGGTATTTTGCCTATGAAAACTCTACCGATTTTCCTCTTTCTCTTTTCGTTGGGAAATTACTTGCAGAAGGGAATATCATTTACCACATACAATCATTGAAGGAATAAATCCCAATCGCCATATGATCCTATGAAATATAGGGTTCTAACACAAGTGAACCATAAAACAGATGTGTGGAAACCCTAGAAGACAAGTCGTCCTAGCAAAATAAATAATATTAGAATATTATCTTCGAGAAAGACAAGTCGACTCCATAGGAAAAAGATAAACAAAAAATATGATTACCAGAAAGTCAAGTCGACCCAGCCAAAGAATTCACTTGACATATTAATATAAATAGAGGGCGTTTTAGCTCATTTTTACACCCATTCAGAGTGCAAGTCACGTGGAGAACTGCCATTGCAAGGAGGAATAAGGGCGTATGATCATCTCTTGGTATTGGTCTCTCTCTAGTGCTATCAAGTGATATTCTTGGTGATATTATGGCTAAGTATGACACAATTTTGAGAGAGTAGTGCAGTTGTCTCTACTGCTATTGTGTATGGTACTTGTTTTGTGGATATGGAGACACTCTCTCTTGTGCACTACCCTTGGAGAAGGAGCACTCTACTTGTCTTGAGTTGTTGGTGAATTAGCAGCTAGGGTTTAACTGTTGGTTCTTGAGTAGGCTGGTCAAAATTATTCTAAGTAAAGGTTAGTGTGCTTGGGAGTGGCATATGTGAATGCCTATGGTTGGGTGAAAATGATTTGACATTGTCTATGGTTAAATGAGCATACCAAAATTTCAACATGGTATCAGAGCTAGTTTTCCTTCGTAACAGTCTAACCACTGGAAGGAAGATCCACAGTTGCAGTTGAAGTGCCGATTCCTTCATGCTAGTTGCATTGCCAATTGCAGTGAAAGTTTCTCTGAAGTATTGGACTAATTTGTGGTTTTCCTAGTGCACCTTACCCTAGCGCATATCCAACTACCTTTAGATTGCAAGATGGAGTACTTTGAAATTTTAGGGTTCATCGTTGCTTGCCGCTGCTGCCGGATGGTGCTATTTATTTCCACTATTTTCCAGAGGTATGTACTTGTATTTGTTTAAATTGTATCACTATCTTGAGGGTGTTTGTAGGAGAAGAGATATTTTTTTCAAGCAACAATTGTATATCCAGAGGGATCTCAAATCAAACACATTCAGAGGAACAACGCACTCATGGATTGCTCTAACACCCCTGTTTCCCCTAGCTTGTAATTAATCATAAAATAGGATTACAATGCGAAGGAATGTGGACAATGTAAATGTATTACTGTTAAACTGCCCATAACTTACTGTTGGGGGGTGAATCCTTGAAGTATGAGCCATGATATCTCTAGAGGAAAGAAATAAGTTAAATAAGAAAGGACTATTGGTTGAATTATCAATCACCCTCATGAATGGAAGCATGGTCTAACTACAAAATGTCAGCTCAAAGTACCAAAGAGACCTGCAGACCTGAGCTTCCTTTTGACAGAAGGAACAAGATAAGTCAGAAACATTCAGAAGGAGGGAAGGTAAGATACATACAAAGACATAGCAAGAGAGTAGACACAATGACGAGAGAAAAAGCTCGTAAGGGAGATGTGGTAACCCAAAGGAAGTCAACCACCACAATATCCAAGATCTTGACAACAACATGAAAAACTTGGGAGGAACGTCAACCACCACAATATCCATGCCCACACTTTTCATGGGCAGCTGGAGCAAGGTCATAACCAGATATTTAATAACCTAAGACATTGCACTCTTCTTGAATCAAAGGAGTACAAATCATGATAAGGTTTTGTGACTTCTAGTCCCAGTTCATCCATGACAGTTTTGGGCATGAGATTATGAGATGCCCCTGAGTCCATCATGCAGTTATGCAACACCTTGTCATGTATGTTCAGTGATGTGTAGAAGGGAGGGTATGAATCATCTCTATATTCTACCATAGGACCTAAGATGACTGTTGTATTTTTGTCATGGAGATTTAATGAGTCTATGGAATGGAAAGATGGCTTAGACTGCAACAGTTTAGACAAGGATTTTTTGAAGTCTTTGTGTTTAACCAACTCTGAAAGGGGCACATGGATTCTAATATTTTGGATTTCATGATCAAAACTAAAGGAGGAAGGGGGCTTCAGGATTTCTCTCACCTCCGAGGCAGGGTCTTTGGCTATTGGTGGGGAATTCTGGGCTCTCTTTTCTTTACTAATGTTTGTTGTGTTTTTAGCAGGCTTCTCTACTATGGAAGTCATATCAGGGATGTCGGACTTCCCTTCTTTCTTCTTATATTGGAGGTTGTATTTATTGGGACTGCTACTAGCCTTCTCTCCCTTATCTCATTTATTTGACTGTTCATGAGGGACTCCTCATAGGAAGATTGAGTTAAATGGGGAAATGGGGAGGTTTCCCCAATACATTGGATTTTAGGGTCAAGCTCTTCTTCTTCCCTTTCTTCATCAGTAACAAGGTTGTTTTGGAGAGGGGTTTGAATTTTCTGATTATTTCTGTCTCTATCCCTTTGTTCCCTTGGCATAATATGAGGAACATTGATATTCGTCCTCCTGAAGTTGCCTCTGCTATCTGTATTTGGGACATTCTTATAACCTTGCTTCCCTTCAAATTTTATCTTCTCCATTTCTGCGGACATGGACATCACTATCTTGGTTAATTCATCTACTTGGGGGTGAGGTGCAAAAGGAATAGAGGTTGATGCCTCATATATTCCTCTCCCTTTGTCTATGTTGACTTTTCTCCTAAGCCTGTCAACTACCAACACATTGGATTCTACTTCCAGGGATGCACCTTGCATAATATCCAATGAAGTAGCTCTTATTTCTCTCAACATGAGGCAGAAATCAGGGTCAAAGGTGCTAGCATAAGTGATATTGGCAGAGGCCTCTGTAGGTTTTATCTCAACAGGGATTTTGTTGTACATTTTATTGAACCTTTTGGAGAAGTCAGAGACAAATTCTCCTTCCTTTCTCTTCAGGGATCCAAACTATGTGATGTAATACATAAAATCTTTTTTATCCCTGCACTGCCTCAAGAAAACATCATCTAGAGCTTCAATCCTGACAATAGATCCATGGGTCAATCCCATAAACCATTTCCTAACCTCACCATCAAGGCTTTGGACAAAGAATCTCATCCAGACATCTTCATTTTCAATATTTAGATTGTCTGAATAGTTGTAGAAGACAACAAGGTTCTATTCATCAATTATGTCCTCTTCTCCAGTGAAATTGGGCATATATTTAAGGTAATCTCTAGTAGGGAGAGCATTCATGGTATGAGGTAAGACTAGGGGCACATATCTTGCAGCCACTATGGAATCCATTCTGTTTCTAGGAGGATTAGCACCTTCCATAGGGATGTGAGGTGGAGGAGAACTAGGAGGTGAAGGTGTTAGGACAGGGGAGGTTGGAACTGAGCTTCCAAGAGGAAAGGGAAACAACAAAGGATTTGGAGAAAGAGCTGGAGGGATTGAGGGAACTGGTGTCTCTCCCTCTGTGGTAGTGGCAACAATAATAGGAGGAGGAGTGGTGAAGCCCGGGGTAAGAAAATGTTTTGAGGTGTTGGGTCTAAACCACGATATAATTTAAGGGGAGAGTGGAGTGACAAGGATTTCTCCCTACAATCCTAGACCAGGAGGGGAAAAATCAGCAGGAACACTCCCAAAATTTAAAGTTTGGGAAACTCCAACAACATGTATAATAAAAGGCTGAAAAGAAGAAATTGGAGTTCCTATAGAATAGTGAAAATCCTCAGAAATAACTGGTTCAACAATAGAAGTACTCTCTTGAAGGGCCTTTCCCTTTCTAATAATTTTCTCTGGGTCGGCTTCATGTGTTGCTAAGGTCAGTTGGGGAGTCAACCTCATGTGTCTGCCTCTAGAAGCCATAACTAAAACAATGGAGTCATCAGTGGATTAGCCTTAACGGAGTCACAACAGTGGAGTCACCAGGTGCAAAGTCGCAACCTTTATGTGCTGGGCTCTGATGCACGTTCAAAACTAGTAAGCTTTGTTGTTCAATCCCAGGGAAAATCTTCAACTTCATCCTCGACAACGATGCTAGAAATGTTAGCATTGGAAGTCACCTTTGGATTGCAGCAGAGGTAAGCCCAAGGCCCATCAATTTGTATGTCATAGTAAATGAATTTAAGGGTGGTCTAATGGATACAGTCTCAAGATTATATCGCTTCAACTCAACAAACTAGATTGGAGATGCATATATAAGTGAGGTCTTGATCTAACTTAAGACAATAAGTTTTTATAGTGGTGAGTAGGCAGAAGAAACATGAGAAAGGTAGGAAGGTCTACTCTGGACATCCGTTCTTCTAGAAGCCTTTGGAGGAAAGTATTAGATACAAGATCCTCTTGGATCTGAAAACTTCAAGAAACTGAAAACAATGCAACAAGAGATATAGTCAAACCTACACTATACTATGGTCACAACACCCGACAGGATCATCCATGATTGAGATTTCAGAGTCAGAGGCAAAGAAATAAAAGAAGAAGTTGGCTGCCATTAAACACGAAGCCTCAAGTATCAGTTCATAACCAGAGAACCAGAGGCGTCCTCAAAACATTACAATTGGGAGCGTAGCTCTACCATCGACACTAACAAAACTGAAAAATTGCCTACATATACTTAGAGATGGCTCCCCCGCTGAAGGTGCGATCATGTCATGAGTTTAAGGCTTTGCGTTGATGAGTTTCTTTGTTAGGATACACATGTAGATGTCAGTCAGACTTCCCATGCAGTCTTTTGTCGGATGCGATCTCTGTCAGACTGGACTGAAAATATTCCTCCATGATTTGTCCCTTTCTGGATTTATATTTAAGGAAGGAGACAATGTCTCACCCACCTTCCTTATTTACATTAATTGTTGCATCAGGATCTGAGTAAACAGAGTCAATGTATGCACTTGGAAGACGTGGCAACCTCTTCCTTGTTGTTTGTGCTGCATTGGACCTTTGCAGAAAAAAGATGACATGGCTAAGGCAAGGGGGAAATCGACATACTACTAGGTGTACAAGGTCTAGGTGGGGAAGACACGGAGGCTGGGAAGAAAACATGGTGGTACATAATTAGTTACAGAGGACGCAAGATTACGACAGGGGTGACATGGAGGAGGATGGACATGTGTCAAAAGATAAGAGGGAAGGGAGACCACATAGAAATAACTAGCAAGGGAAAACCACTCAGTAAAACATGAGCGATAGAGCTTGTGGGAGCCGAGGTGTGATGGGACGATGATGTGAAAGGTAGAGGAGAGAGGCAGAATGGAAGACATATGTCAATGGGAACAATGGTAGTAAACGATGGTGGTAAGCAGTCTACTCGGAGGGGGTAGGCAATGATAAACATTTTTAGGCGGCGGGGGGGTCCAAGTTAAGGAGAGGGTGAAATGTTAGTGGGGGCCTTGCAATTTAAAATCACCAACTCGGATCCCCCCCCTCTTGTTAAAGGCAGAATGATGGGGGAGGGGGGTCCAATATGGCTCCTGCGCCGTAGATCTGGTTGCGTGGATCTCATCCACTCAAATCTAAACACTACTTAGCGAGACGTGCCTATGCATACAAACTTAGGATAAGTGGGTTTTGGCCCACTCTTGCTATTTTTTCGCCAAAGGGGTACCCTTACAAATAAATGTGACAACACCCTCTTCAATGTGATAGCACTTAATCAAATTCTTGGGTCTAAATGAAACTATGGGTTATTTCCTCACATTGGAAACGTATATGTTGTTTACATCAGTGTTCTTCAGAATCCATGAGACGACATCTGTGCAGCTAAATACTACTAGGTGTGCCACTACTATGAAGATATTGGATTTCCTTATATTCTTAAAAACTTGGAGTTCATCCATATCTTTGGCTTTAGTGGAGGAATTAGATTTTTTGAACATATAATATATCTCTCCCCATTTCAACGTTTCTCCATATTTCTCTAGCAATATTGATGTATCATCATACTTAGCTCCGAGGATTTATGGCTCTCCTTCTATTTGTTGGGAACTCCCAAAGGCCTCGAATCCTTATACATTGCCTAATGTTTTCTTTCGAGGCGACATGTTCGAACCTTCAAGAAGAAATGAGCTTAGTGAATATATTAAGATATAACATGTAATCTAACGCAACTAAAGAATTTTAAATATGGGAGGAAAAATTGAAACTACTATTGGACAAAGAATCATCCTCTGAATATTTCCAAGCGATGGTAAGCATGCTTGAGCCACTTGGTAAAAAATTGGGAAGGAAAGGGTGAAAACAAAGATTTGAAAGGAAAAATTGGAGGTCCTGAGATTAAATTGTCTGATATTAATTAGAGGAGTTTGTATTAAGTGATCCGACACATATGAGAAAAAAGGCTCTGACTGGAAAGGTTAAGAAAAACCCCTCCAATGCACATCGAAGGAGTTATTTCTAACTATTTCGATAACCCTTCGGAAGAGTTTGTGTATGAGTTCATGAATCATTATGAAATCCATGAAGTTAATTGTAACTGCTCCAATTATATTGGAGAAGTTAACATGAACTCCTCTGATATGATTAAAGGAGTTACCGTTGAATGGCCCAAGTGATTGAAAGATGTGAAGTTGTTTGTGACTTCTCCGATCGTATCAGAAGAGTTAATAAGAACTCCTCCGATACGATCAGAGGAGTTACCTACAAAACTCTTTATGGAAATAAATTCAAGGGTTTGATGGAGAGTGGGCGAAGAGTTTTCTCATTTCGCGCTAGGCACGAGTCCAGGGTTGAGGTTCCAATGGAGAACCTATCAATTAAAGGAGAAAGATAAATATAGTTCAAAAAAAGATGTGTAAGGAAAATGTCTACAAGAAAAGTCGGGGCACAAACAATTATGTAGCTACATAATCGTAGAGGAGACTAAGGAAAGTGTAGGACATTGATTAATGGATGACATGGAGAATAAAATTGTAGGGAAGAAAAATAAATGGGTGAGAAACTCTAACCTTAACCCTAGAAAAATAAAAAGATACCCTTATCTAGAAACCTAAGGGTGCTGACTAGCTATGAGCCCGAATAAGAATGGCGTGGTGCACTCTAAGTATAAAAAATATCTCCCCCCTTGTCTTCTTTAGATGGATGACACAACTTGATTGCTCATCATTTATATATATCAAAGAATCTCTTTTCATTAAATGCACGGTTCTTGGGATAATTATGGTTGAAGGACTTGAGAGGAATTCCTTCGATGAACATTAGAGGAATTAGTGGAAATTCCTCTAATGTTCATCAGAGCACTTGCATCAAATTATTCCAATGACATAAGAGACCTTGGGGGAAACTCCTCCGATATGAATCATAGGAGTTAGAATGCAAGATACCAGATATATAAAATATGTAGAACATAAATGAAATGCTAGAAATGACAGAATGATAGTAAAATATCCAGCATAATCTTCACAATACACAGAAATGATATACACAATAGCAACATAAATAACACTTTGATTCAGATAGCAATGTTCATAGGCCTCTTCGAGGGGAAAACCTCCAGTAGAGAAGCGCTCTGTTACAATAATCTCCAAGCTAGGGTTCTCATACCCTTGCCTCTGATTTATACTAAATATGTCTATTAAGAGAAGCATCTAGAGGAAGATCCTTCTAGAAGCGGAAGCTTCTATTAGGTCTTCTTACATCTGCCTTATTCTATTTTATTGAAAGGCCTTA
>JZKD02S1673618.1:768294-781185 GCA_000966675.3 Picea glauca
AGGTCTTCTTACATCCGCCTTATTCTATTTTATTGAAAGGCCTTATTAATATTGACCTTTATTACATCCGAATACATTGATCTACCTATGTGCGGGTTAGGACCTTAACATAGAACTAACTCCTTCGATTCATATCAGAGAAGTTACTATTAACTCATGCGATGGGTAAGGTAATTCAATGAGGAAAGGAGAAACGCCTTTGATGTGAATCAAAGGAGTTTGAAGTAACTCCTCTGAATCACATTGGAGGAGTTAATATTAACTTTACCGATTTCCTCTACTTAGCTTAAAAAAAAACAAAATTCTCAAGTGCTTCCTTTTTTTAACATGATTTTATATGGAGAACAAGATTTATCTAAGGATCTTAACGTAGAGAGAAACCAAAGAAAATTTCTCTTAAGCATAAAAAAAATGAGGGGCTCCATTTTCCAAAGGCTATGAAAAATAAAAAATGAAGGAAAATTGAGGGTTGTAGTGCCTGTCACAACAAATGGAGACACTTTGGGTGAAGCCTTGAATCTCTATAAGATAATGTTCACACATATTTGAGGAAGGATGCACTCATTATGAAAATCAAAAGAGAGAAAATATAGGTTCCATATCTTGTATTTTGAAAGAACTGAGATGACCCAAAGAGGGGCGAGACCATTCCCATGAACATATTGCTTTCAAATTAGTTCTTATTCATATGATAAATGATTATATGAGGGAGGTGTAGGTAGTATAGTGGGAATGAAACATCAAGAATGATGAGAATACAAGTCATAGTGCATTTCTCTAGCGTTTTTCCACTTCTAACGAGTGTCCATATCCCTGACCAAGTCACCTTGGTGCCACAAGCCTTTCTCTACTACTAGCGAGTGCCCATAGCCCCAAAATAGATACTTTCATGTCCCATGTGTTATGGAAAACATTTCCCCAAGCCTTTACCTTTTTAATATTTGATTCTCTTTTGCTTAGAGAGAGAGGTGGATGGGTGGATTCCAGTTAACCTTTAAAGGAACTAGTGATGGCACCTGTGATAGTGAGATCTTCTAACTTGATTATATATGAGAAAACTCCATGAGTTAGGATTCTTGGTATAGTGCGGAAATATCTCCTAAATCATTTTCATTTTAGCTAATGTAATGTAGCAATCTGTTGTTAAGATGATTCATTGGCTCTATGTTTCTCTCCACTGTCTTTATGTATTGATGAGCTATGTTCCTCCACTAGATATGACTTGTGATAGTGCTCAATGAGGTTTACATGTCTAGGGGGGATATGTGTGTTGAAAACCATATCATATATGTTAGGCTATGTACACCATATGTTCTACGATTTAAGCATATGATTGGGACTAAGTTACAGGGAACTCAAAATTGAGGTGGTAGCTCTCAAGAAGGATCAAAAGTGTTGGAGTTACTTCACACACACCTAGGATTTATTTTTCCTAAGGTTTTTCCTTGTTTATTAGTCATAATTAGTCATTATCCAGTCTCCTATATTTTAGGGGAGAATATTTCACCTGGAGAATATTCTGTTTTAGTTGACACTTTAGTTTGACTAGTTGAGTTGAGTTTAGATGCTGCATTGGTTTTTTCACCATGCAACATTGGGATCATCACCATGATAATTAGACCTTGACTTGGTATCATCACCATACTGGAACATTACCCTTGATTCCCTGATTTAACTCCTCACTACTCTCTGTTCAATCAGTTAACTGAAGACTAGTTGACTATTTAACACAACTAGGTGGCAGTTCACTCCTGTAATTGCCTAAGAGACTAGAATAGGTGGCAGTTCACTCCCATAACTACTGGTGTGTGTCCAGATCACTCTATAACACCACTATGGCACATTTTTTCTCCTCTAGTGCACACTGAATGAGTTATACAGAGTATATCATGTGTAAATTATTCATTATTCACAACGGTTAATGAGAATTCTTCTATTCTTTCACTCCTACTTCTTCTTTCTCAAATTATCTCTGCAAATGTGTGTATTATTGTTTATATAGATATATTCTATGTAGGTTCAACACATTTACATGGTATCAAAGATGAAAGACTACTAAGAAAAATCAACACCAAATGTTTTTGCAGTTTCAAAAGATTGAAGACAACAGAAAGATGGATTTCCAAAAAGAATTCATTCTTACACCTTACAACTATTTTGCATGGAAGGAGAAAATAGACATACATATATGAACCAGAGGGTTGTACAGGTTAACGTTGAATACATATACAGAACCAACATCAACCATATAAAAATCCAAGTATTTAAATCGCATGGATGAGGCACTCAGAACAATTTGCATTCTTATTTCTCCTGATCTCCTTTTTCATATATCTTCCTGTAAGACTCCCAATGAATCCTGGACCAGCTTGGAAGGGATATTTGGAAAACAATATGAGATGAGGGGACACATGATGGAGGTGGAGATGCTCACATTGGATCCAAAAATCTTTGATAATATCCAATATTTATTTACAAAATTCAAGGATTTACTGTTGCAACTCAAAGCTTGCAGGGTTGATAAATCGAAGGAGGAGAAACAAATGGTTCTCACCATTCTCTCCAAGCTTGGTACTGAATTCTTTTTATTCGTATCCACATTCCATACTGTCAGATTCACCTTTGGAGCCACCTGGAAGATGCCTTCTCTTGACAAATTTATCGAATCCCTGACACAAGAGAAAACCAAGCTCATCAACACGGGCACAATCAAAGGCCCAAGGGCGCATGCACTCACTGTGCATGATGGAAGCCAAAAATATAAAAAATATAAAGATAAAGATAAATGGAAATATTATGCACATCCAAAGAAGGAAGGGTACACGAAACCTTTCACCGATGCCTTTGGAGCCAAAGGAGAAAAAGGGAAGAAAAGGGGAGAAATGCACGTACTGTCACAAAGGATTCCATTCACAATCCCCATGCATGCAAAAAAAATATATCTAATGTCTCAAATACTTAAGAAAAACAAACTTGGATATCGTATCCCTGAGGGTGCCAAGAAGAAGAAGCCAAAAGATCCAAATTCCAAGAAAGGCAATTCCGGAGCATCGTTGATTCAACTCCTCTCTCAATGTTTGGATCGTTGATTCAGGAGCATCACATCATATGGATTCCACAAAATTAGTATATTTTTCTTTGGATGCATGAAAAGGTCCTCCCATTCTGATGGGGGACAACTCATATGTTGAAGTCACTGACAAAGGAAGGATTGAACTCACCAACGTAAGCTTCGAGAATGTGCTCCACGTTCCCAAACTTTTTGTCAAGCTTCTCTCCATGTATCAGATGACGAATTTTGGCACCGAAAGGAACATCATATTCAAACCAAATTTTGTGGACATATATGACATGCAAACCAACTCCAGGTTTGATACCAGTGAGGTAAATCATTAGTCTAGACTATATACTTTTTTATGAATTAATTGAACCCAATTCTGCTTCACTGCTTACTCATGTTGATGAAAGTAGTAGGATATGGTACAAAAGGTTTGGACATTTGAATTTCAGATACATGCAACAAATTAGTAAGAAAATATTGGTTGATGGTCTACCATACATCCATTTCTCCAAGAGAGTATGTGAGGTATGTGTTCTCGGAAAACACCCTCAAGAAAAATTCGACAAAGGAAAGTCTCATTGAGATTCTTCACCTTTATATCTGATCCACAGTGACCTTATGGTTCCTTTTCCACATCCATCCATTAGCAAAGCGAGGTTTGTTCTCATTTTTGTTGATGATTTCTCATGTTTTACATGGATCTACTTTCTCAGGAAAAAATCTGAGCTCTTTCAACACCTCAAAGATTTCAAAGCCTAGGTTGAGACACAGTCCAGAAAGACGATCAAAGTACTCTAAAATGATAATGGAAGAGATGATGTAAATCATGAGATCCATAATATTTTCCATGAGGTAGGGATTCAGTTTCAGCACACAGTTCCCTATACTCCACAACAAAACAAAGTTGCTAAGCAGAAAAGCTGATCTTTAAAGGAGATGTCATCTTGCATGCTGCATGCAAAGTCTCTACCATAGAGAATATGGGCTAAAGCACTTAACTATGCAACATACATCCAAAACAAATCTCCCCATAGATATTTCAAGGATAAGACCCCCTATGAGGCTTGGAGTGGCCTCAAACCAAAAGTGACCCACTTTCACATTTTCGGTTCACGTGCATGGGCCATGATTCCCTTTAAAAAGAGGAAGGAAATTGATCCATAGAGCACCAAGTGCATTTTTGTTGGATACCCCGACGGTGTGAAGGGATATTGGCTTATTGATATTTCCTCGGACCGGTTCATCATTGAGCGTAGTGTCCAATTCGAGGAAAGTGTCTCGCATGCACCTCAACAGCCGCATGAGGACACCTTCATTCTTCCACCTGTCCGAGATGAGTGGCATGCACATGATGAATCTTCTTCAGATGAGAGTTATGATTCAAAGGACTCAGTTGATTCTAATTCAGATTCAGTACAGTCAGATGCAGAGTCAGAGCATCCAGATGCAGTTACAGAGCTAGAGTAGAGGCCCAAGTGGGCACTGACTACTCTTCAAGATGCAAGGGATCTCGTTGGTGATCCAACCAATACTAGGAGGAATTGATCTAATTTCGAGGATCCTCCTATTTCACTCACTACCACTAAACCATTTCCATCCAGGCATCTTTTCTTGTTTCATTCTTCATATCCATAGTCTTATGGTGAGGCCATTGGAAATCCCTTTCGGGAATCCACCATGCAGGAGGAGTACAAATCCCTCTTTGAGAACCAGACTTGGGATCTGGTTCCCCTTCCTTATGGGAGGAAACTTGTCAGATGAAGATGGGTTTACAGGACCAAGAGCGGAACAAATGGACATATTAGTAGATACAAATCTAGGCATGTTGCCAAAGGCTTTCAACAGGTTCATGGTATTTACTATGATGAGACCTTCGCTCCAGTAGCGAAGATGGATTCCATACGATTGGCCCTTGCCATTGTGGAAGCCAAGGGATGGGAAGTCCATCATATGGACATGAAGAATGCATTTCTTCATGGTGATCTCTTTGAGAAGATCTACATGGAGCAGCCCCAGGGATTTATGTAGGACTCATCTTTGGTCTATCGAATGAAGAGTCACTTTATGGCCTCAAGCAGGCTTTGAGGGAATGGTATGCCAATATGGATTGCTACCTGTTGTCACAGAACTTTGTACGTTGTAAATCAGAACCAAATGTCTACATTTTCAGGACGATTGATTCACTTATACTTTTAGTTCTGTATGTTGATGATTTGTTGATCACCAATTGCTTGACTTCAACGATTGCTGCATTCAAGAGGATTCTAAATGACAAGTTTTTGATGACGAACATGGGTATGATACACTTCTTCCTTGGACTCAAGATCAATCAGGATGCATCAGGCATGAAACTATCTTAGGAAAAGTATTCACGAGATCTCCTTGAGATATTTCACATGACAGACTGCAAGTCTACTCTGACTCCTTTCCTATCATGAGTCAAACTTGAGGATGGCAGGGAGATTCCACTGGTTGACAACACATTGTACAAACAACTAGTGGGGAGCTTGTTGTATCTCACACACTCTAGACTAGACCTCTCATATGCAGTTGGAATAGTTTCCAGGTTCATGCAGGATCCACATGAGTTACATTGGAAAGTTGCAAAGCATATCCTTCAATATGTATAGGGAATCATCACCTTTGGGATTCATTATGCAACTGAATCTACATTAGATCTCATCGGGTTTACTGATTTCAATTGGGATGGCGATAACACTGATCGCAAGTACACATATGGTTACTCACTCACTATTGGTTCCGAGCCTATTTGTTGGTCGAGAAAGAAGCAAGCTTCCATTGCTCTATCTTCAACCAAGGCATAGTACAGAGGGGTAGTTAACATAACCATTTAGGCTATGTGGCTACAACATTTTCTCACTGAGTTGGGCATTCAGTTTCATCGGATGATCGTCATCTGGTGTGACTACTAGAGCACTCTAAATTTCTGCAGAGATCCAGTTCAGAGGTAGCAGATGAAGCACATCGAGATCCAATTGCACTACATCCGATACTTAGTACATGAGGGGATCATCCACTTACAATTCTGTCCTTCAATAGAACATACGACATACATATTCACCAAGAACTTCACTGAGAAGAAGTTCCATTCTTTGTGAAGTCGTCTTGGAGTGAAGGACACAGTTGCCTAGCAACTATAGTTCTTATTTTTACATACATTGTACCTTGAGGGGAATTTTTTCCCATGAGTTTTCCCCTCTTTCCTCACTTTATTTTAGTGTTTTTTTTGTATTTGGGTACCTACCATGGCCTTGTTGCCGATACCCATTCTTTATTTTCACCATAGTGATGTTCAAGGGGGGTGTTGGAGTTACTTCACACACACCTATGATTTATTTTTACTAAGGTTTTTCCTTGTTTATTAGTCATAATTAGTCATTATCCAACCTCCTATATTTTAGGGGAGAATATTCCACCTGGAGAATATTCTCTTTCAGTTGACACTTCAGTTTGACTAGTTGATTTGAGTTTAGATGCTACATTGGTTTTGTCACCATGCAACATTGGGATCATCACCATGCTAATTCGACCTTGACTTGGTATCATCACCAGACTCGTGCATTACACTTGATTCCCTGAGTTAACTCCTCACTACTCTCCGTTCAGTCAGTTAACTAAAAACTAGTTGACTAGTTAACTCAACTAGGTGGCAGTGCACTCTCGTTGTTGTTCCTGAGATTAAACTTAAGGCTTAAATAATAATGTCAGGCATCAAGAATGAAGGAAAGTTTGTTTTAAAAGTGATTTTTCTTCCATTAGTTCTGTAAGAGTTAAATCCTCAAATGAAATTAATATCTAAATAGAACATAGGCCGTATTTTGTTGTTTGAGTCAATTTATCAAATTGAGAGAGGAGAAGAAAATTACAAAACTATTAAACAAACTAATGAATCAATGACAAAAGAATCTTACCTTGTTTATAGTAGAAGAAAATGTAGAATGCACTTCTGAAAGGAAATAAGATATAGTGATCCAAATAACATGCAGGTCTTGTATTTGTTGATAGCAAATACAACGGATAAACTGCCCGCTAATCAAATACTAGATGAAATGTAATCACAGTAGATGTTGTAGTAAATTGTAATCATTCACTTGTTTAGGAGTAACTTAGAGAGAATAGAAGATATGAACCACAAAGAGGGCACATAACTCAAACAACACAAAATTTGGAATCCCTGTTTTCACTTGTATTAATACTCACAAAGGATGAGTTTTCTCAGTTACAATACAGAAAGAAGCAGTCTATTTTCCTTCTTTGAAATATGTATTTATACAAAAAGTTCTCAACCTTAAACGGTTGGCATTATTCTATTTCTAAAATAGTAAATTTACAGAATATGAAATATGAAATGTTTCACTTGTATTTCTATTGGTCTCCTCATTATGCTGTTAGAGGTGTTTTTCTCTCTAGTTCTCCAACTCGTAAATAGATAACATGCATAAGTTATCTCATTTGCTTCCAACAGTGCTACCTTTTCCTTGCTCAATACATTTGATGCATCTTCTCACAAATTGCGCCACCAGCCTGGAGGGCTCTTTTAAATTATTAGCCTAAAAAATATATAATTTTTTTTCCAATTGAGGCAAACTTTCTTCCATTTGTCTATCCTCTGAAACTATAGACTGTAATTGCAGACTAAAATTCACTAGCCATCTATTTATTTGAATAATATCAACTTGTTTTATCTGTGATATTTTGGCCTGAGCCTCTTCCATATTTGTCTTAATGTCAAGTTGATGTTTTGTTATGTCAATCTGTCCCAATACTCTAGAGATATATTCTTTATCAATACCTAATGATTATTTGTTGAGTGAGTGGAATTCCTCTTCAAAAAACTCCACTTCCTTAGCCATTTTCTTGCCTTCAGCTATGCTAGATTCCTAGGTCTTTAGTATTATATCACCTTTGGTCTATTCTAAAACGGATAACCTAGAAGCTATAGCTACTCCTTTTTCTGACGACACAACTGCTTCTTGGAAGGTGGTCCGAGCAACAATAACCTCTCTCTCTCTTAAACAAATGTTATTTAATGCTTGATCTATCACCCGAAAATGATCTTGGATAGTTTCAACCTTAGTAAGAAGGATTTGTTGTGCCCCTTCTAGTACCTTTCATACTTCCAATGCCTGAGCTTGGAACACCATTATATCTACTATCATGTTTTCAATAGAGCTTACTTTGGCTTGTAGTTTCCTTACCAACTCATCCTGCTGGGTGGCCTGTCCTTGGCTCCCCTGTATATTCATGTGCATCTCCTCGAGGATGGATTTGGGATTTTGGATATCCTGCTTGTCACTAGCTCTAATATGCTTGAAGATCTTGTTGACCTCGCTCTAGACATTCTTTTCTATAGTCTTCATTTGATCCTGCAATTGTCTTATTTGCAGATCTTCCCGCTTCAGTCGTTCTTTTAAATTTCTGACTGAAAACTGGTTGGCTGTTGCAAAATCCCTTAGTGAACTTGATACTTCTTCAAAAAAGTCTACCTTTTCCAAGGATTCTCCATAAATTAGCACCCTGTTTCTTTTGACAGCTGAACCTTCCTTTTGGTGTATTTCCCTCTTCACCACAACCTTCCTTTTCTTGCTAAAAAAGAAATTGGAAGGAGGCAACTCTTCAACCGAAATGGGTGTGAGGTCCTCTATGAATACTACCTCTACATTTGAATTCCCTATGGTGAATTGTAACAGTGTGATGAACTGGATGGGGATACTAATTTCAGTGGATGAATATTTTTCGGTCGTGTCTATAGTTGATTTATCTGGTGTAAACAATGGCTCTTCTTCTCCCTCCTTTGTCGGTGTCTCTGCTTAATCGTTAGCTTGACTATGTGGTATATATGTCAATATAGTATCCCCTTCCTGAGTCGAAACCTCAGTATTCTCTAGGCTTTCTCGGGTTCCCTGTCCACTGGAACTTACTGCTTCTGAGCTTCGGGTCTTTGTTGCTATGCAGCTGGAGATGCTGGGGATCCTCCTTGTAGTAATTTAGGGAGAATACTTCTTTGATGCCTTTGGAAGTCATAAAACTCAATTATTTTATCGGGTGACAGAGCTCAAACTCGACTCAAGACCTCTGGATAGAATCTCGCTCCTCGAAAAATCTCATCTTGAGGAGAATATTCATGTTCATACCTTTTTAAATTGTAGTTGGCCATGTGGTTACCCATGACCTTCTGTGGGTCATGCTTCTTGAATTCAATGCTGACCAAATTTATTTCTTCAAAGGCTGTGGCCTCTACTTTAGAGTGACCGAAATCTAGTAGGGAAAATGTACCAATCTACAAGGGAAAAGAGGGCCATATCTTTTTCTGTACCTCTTTGAGCTCCTTACTAATCCCGCCAAGCACAATTTGTCATGCGACCTCTCAGCATACTAGTCGGTCTGGTAAAAAATGTGTAAGAGCATATGGAGGAACTGAAAAGATGAAAACCCTAATATAGGAGAAGTGTTCCTCGATATACCAGTTTTCTATTCTACCCAGGTTAGCCACAATTTTGTCTGAAATTATGGGAGGGGGATAGCCATATATGGCAGTGTGCATCGACACCACTACCCAGTTGCAGATCTCATAAAGGAAGTCTTTTGCCTTTTCTTCCCAAAGCTTCGAATGATAAATATGTATGGGTTCGACACTATTTGGAGTCCAACTCCAATCCATCAACGGAAAAGGCATCATGAAATAGATGACGTCCATAATATAAGCCGACTTGAAAAATTGGGTCAGTTTCCCTTTGGCTCTTAGTGACTGATATCTTGTAACCTCTTGAACCAAACTATCCGACAACATATTTGCCTAGTCAAAAGAGTACCCTTTTGTTGTACCTCTTGTGTATAATAGGTACCCACGGTAAAAATAAATGATTTGTTTTTTCCTTATCGTAGAGCCTACACATCATCATTGCTATGTACATAATATGAGGTTCTAGTGTGACAACTGGGTATATACCATGGGAATTGGATCTAAACTTCTTGGGGTGAGAATACCAATCTTTAATTAAATTGAGAAGGTTTTTTTCGTATTGGTCGCATTCCTTCTTGTTGAAGTCTACTAGGAAATTTACATTGCAAACAAAATTGGATAACAAAGACAATTTGTACATCACCTATAGATGTTCTAGCTTGAAAGACCCAATTGTGACCTTTTGTGCATTGAGAATAGTTCTGGTTGGGATATCTACGTGGTCTAGTGCCAAACCAACCATATCATTGTAGGGAAAGAGCCTAGGCCTTGTCACTATCTTATGTAGCTTTGACTGAGAAACAATTTTGTATTTGGTAGATTGGTCCTCCTTCTAGTTGTCGCTTAAATCATCCAATCAATTTACCAATTAATATTGTAAGATGTTGAATACTTGCGTCCAGGATTTTACGGTGTCTATGCTTATGGACGAGGTATCAGAAAGAGCATCTGTATTATGGCTTGAAATTTCACTGGTTTCTTTAGTTGCTTTTCGTGGAGGCATGGTATCAGGTCTCAGAGTTCTTTTATCTTTCATAGAAAATGCAAAACACTGATTATTTCACTAAGCCAGCTCTGTGAAAACGCGAATGTAAAAAAATGAGAAAATCTTCTTTGCCTTAAGTGCATCAATTTGCGTATACCTTCACTAACAATGTGTTTAATTCCTTTAGTAAAAATATTTGGGTGATAAAGAGTGATCTTATTTGAAATCATTTTCCTAGATCAACTATTAATTCCATTAATGGTTGATTTTTAATGATCGGGGAAAAGAATAGATAAAATTTGAATTTACCCTCATTTAAAATCAACGTAAACTTAACAGAAGATAAAATTATTGCTTGATGTGTTAATAAATCAAGTTTATCCTGTTAGTTAATCGTGTTTAACCTTAATCCATTTCAGGTTTTCAGACCTCGAGTTATCCCATATTAGTTCAAGCTATGATCTCCGAAACACGAAGTCGCGATTGATTAATTAATATTAATCAGGTTTAAATTTTTAAATAATCACAATTAACTTCAAGAGTTTAGCGGAATCTCATATCGAGACTTTTGGTGGTCAATGGAGGCAGGATCCCTAAATCGCGAAATCACGATATAATTAATTAACATTACTTGCTTTTAATCCTTTGATTAACATAATTTTAAAGCTTAAGACAGTTTCGCGATTTCATATATTGGGAGTTTGGAGTTTTTTACGTGTTGGATTGTTAGTATCGCGAAACCCCGAAACCCGACATTTTGAAGGTAAATTTTAGTGATTTGAACTTTTAATGAGTGGGCGGCTCCATAAATTTTAAGGATTTCAAATTGTTGGATTCAACGGAAGGCTTTCATCAATGGTGACATTCAAACGCTCGTTTATCTTTATTTAAACAAGAATGAAACTTATCTAAGTCTAAAGTTAAGAAAAATATATATGTTCCAACATAGGCTACATCTAGGGATTGCCTCTACCTGTGAGTTGCGAAGAACAATAAACCAAGTGCCTTTATTGGGTAAATGGAGTCATTATTTCATTTTGTGGAACTTTTTTAGAAAAGGATCGCATTGAGAAAATGATTTCAACTGTAACTTAGAAAACCTTTAAAACACATCAAATCATGACTTTTAGTTAGGCTATTTGAAATTTCTCTTTCCTGAAACTGTATTTAGATTTGCTTAAGATAACCAAAACAACTTTAACCTATCTATTAGACTCTGTTCGATCTTATTCATGTCAAGGCAAAGTGATCTTAATGATTTAATTAGGGAGTCCTTAGTTGGATTAGAATGTAAATCTTGTCGAGAGGAAGACTAACTACCAGATCACATTATAATACATGTATAACAACCTTGCAGATATCATAGACATCGCTTCACTGCCAGCAAGCCTATTAAGTACCCCGGTGAAGTTATCTAATTCCAAGATTGAATTTCCTTTCACCACTTCATTTTTTAATCTTGCATTTAAATGCTTGAGATGAGGGAATCTTTTAATGAATATTCTTTCATCATCTCTTTTTTGAACTATATGGGGGAAATCATTTAGATGAATTTCCTTTCACCATCTGTCTTCTATATATATATATATATATATTTAAACATGAAGTGGGGGCAATCAATTTGTATGTCATATACCATGGATGATATCTGCTTATAATTTAGCAACAAAGGTCTGTTAACTCACTTTTATTACTTTGGGTTGATTTCCATTCGACCTTCAAGACACCTTCACCTACAAGGAATTTTTTCATGGGGTATTTTTACTTTTTAGGGGATTTCCTTGAGTGAATTCAATCAGTTTGAATCTATTAGAAAACCTAAAGTAGTAAGGATTAACCTAGACATACTTTCTTCTAGTTAAATTGAGAAGTGCGTATAAATATTCGCCTATCATTACTTTGGGACATGTTTCTGAGTTTTCAGAATTAGGGTGAAATCTTCTCTCTGTGTAGATCAGGGGAGAAGATGAGAACCAAACGAAACATAATTTTTAAGATGGGCAGATAGGAACAATAAGAGTATTCAAAATTTCTATTGCGAACAACATCAATCTCACATAAGATTTCCAGTGATTCTCATATTTCCTTAAGCTCTTTTATTTGTATTTAATTTTTATTTAATTTATTAAACTTCAGAGATTTTTTTTAATATTAGTCTATAATTATCATATTCCTCTTATCGTTGATTAGGTGACAATATTTCTATGAATGGGACTTCTTTTAGATTTAGCTAGATTCCCCTGAAAACTTCAACTTGGTTCAGTAGGTTTTAGAAGCTCATACCTTAAAATTTCTTCATATTTTCAACTAAGCTGACTATTTATTTATGACTTGTTTTGGGAGCATATCGCTATTCTAAAA
>JZKD02S1673618.1:801182-815121 GCA_000966675.3 Picea glauca
AATCTAAACTGTTGTTGCGTATATGTTGACTGTAATGTGATCTGAATACTGTGTTTTTAATGAGTTGATGGAGCATAGACTTACACTGTATCTGCATCGTGTGATTTAGTCGGCTCTGGTCATTTCCCACAGCGCCTGCATCGTTTGGTTGGGCCCGCCAAGCTGGTGCAAGCCACTGTTTCATTAGCAATAGCTTTAGTTTAGTGTGTGTTGTTGTAGTTTAGTTTGCTTCCATATCGCATAGCTTGCATCTGAAGTAACTTAGCATTTGCAGATTTTCTTTTGGTTTATAATAGTTCAGTTTATCATAGTGTGTGAATGCTTGCGTACACTACAGTTTAAATTTTTCAGAATCGTGCTATTCATTCTTCAACAGACTAAATCTCCAGACTGTATCTTTTCATGTTGGTGAATGTTGAACACAGTACTGATGCCTGTAGAGTTAGCATATGCATATGATTGTTTGGATTTTCACTTTCTTTTCGAACTTAACTCAGAGTAGTATGCATTTTGCTTTTTTAGACAATAGTTACTTTGTGTGATTAGGATAGATAGGTTACAGTTAGAATAGAAGGAGCTCCTTGTAGCAGTTAGCAGCTTAATACTCTGTTTTCCTGTAGATAGCAGTAGATTTGTTTTCTTGTAGATAGCAGTAGATTTGTTTTCCTGTAGATAGCAGTAGATTTGTTTTCCTGTAGATAGCATTAGATTTGTTTTGAATGCTCAGAATGAATGCAATTTAGACAGTACTCTGTGTGTCATGACTTAAACAAAATGTTGATGGTAGATGGTTGAACATAGAGGTAGAATGATTTTGTAGAACTGCGCTTTTAAATAGAGATAACAGTATCAACCTTCGAGTACTAGACTGTTTTGCTTCTGTTTATGATTTAGTAGGAAATGCTTAGTTTCGATTTAGTCATTAGAATTCAAGTTCTTAGAATAGGTGTGTGTTTAATTCTTAGGATAGCATTCCAATAAAGACTAGACGCTTGCCTGCACATACTGTGTATCAGCTCAAAGTTTACCANTGAACACAGTACTGATGCCTGTAGAGTTAGCATATGCATATGATTGTTTGGATTTTCACTTTCTTTTCGAACTTAACTCAGAGTAGTATGCATTTTTCTTTACTAGACAGTAGTTGCTTTGCGTGCTTAGGATAGATAGGTTACAGTTAGAATAGAAGGAGCTCCTTGTACCAGTTAGCAGCTTAATACTCTGTTTTCCTGTAGATAGCAGTAGATTTGTTTTCCTGTAGATAGCAGTAGATTTGTTTTCCTGTAGATAGCATTAGATTTGTTTTGAATGATCAGAATGAATGCAGTTTCGACCATACCCTGTGTGTTATGACTTAAACGAAAATGCTGATGGTAGATGGTTGAACATAGAGGTAGAATGACTTCGTAGAATTACGCTTTGAATAGAGATAACAGTATCANCCTTTGAGTACTAGACTGTTTTGCTTCTGTTTATGATTTAGTAGGAAATGCTTAGTTTCGAGTTAGTCATTAGAATTCAAGTTCTTAGAATAGGTGTGTGTTTAATTCTTAGGATATCATTCCAATAAAGACTAGACGTTTGCCTGCACATACTGTGTATCAGCTCGAAGTTTACCAACCCTGGTTTGACAATTTAGTGATTCAGGACACTTCAAATCTTCAATTTAGCAGCCTGACACCAGTTTTACTGCATCTCTATTATTTTGTGTTAAGAATATGGTAATAATCTATATTCATTTCATTTTTCTCATAAAATATGGATCAGTGGTATCAGAGCAATCTTCTCCTTGTCATCTTAATGCATGTCCCCAACGAGGTCAGAGTACAAAGAGTTGGGTCTTGAGCTTGTTTCTCTTGAGAACAAAATATATTGCACGCCCAAGAGACCTCTCATGGTAGGAGAAAAGAAATATGACGGGACAGGAGATCCTTTCAAACTATTGATTGAGGAAGCCCTCACACAACAGAGGAATGAGATGATGGATAGTTTCACACAAATCCTTCAGCGACTACCAATATGTGACACATCTTATTTGAGCGGAGGTGCCACCCCCTTCAAGGTACAAATAAACTTTGATATTCCTATATTTGAAGGTCAGATAGATGCAGATGTTGTAGACAAGTGGTTGAATCTACTAGAAGGGTATTTTTCTATCCATAACTTCTCGAATATAGAAAAGATTACTTTTGCGCTCCTCAAATCCATCCCCCATGTCAAATATTGGTGGGAAACGTTCTGTGAGAAAAAGGAAACAAAGGAACCCTCATTATTTATAGTCATAGCCACCTAGGATTCCTTTAGGGATTCTATTAAGGAACAATACTACCCTATCGGAAGTTATGTCGAATTATATACCAAATGGACCACACTGCGGCAAGAAAGAGACCAAGCAGTGCCAGATTTCAAAAATATCTTCCATACCTTGCGCACCAAGCTAGGTATCAAAGATTCATAGTGACATATGGTGCTTGAGTTTTATGGTTCTCTACATAGATACATCCATACCTAAATGGAATTTCTAGACATCTCATCCTTGGGCACGACCTACCAATATGCCGTCAAAATCGAGAAAAAGCTCAAACAAAAGACTTGACAATTTGGGCCTGGGAACCCCTCACAAAAAAATCTAGGAAAAGGCGACCCTAACCCACAAAACAAAGGATAGAGCAAAGATGGATAGTATCAGGACAACTAGCCCAAGCCATAAGAAAATAAGGACATTGGAAAGACAAAGAAAGATACCAGGAAGTGGTGCGACTTCCATAAGATCCCTTGGCATAACATTGTTAATTGTCACTCAAAGCAGTCACTGGTGGCCGAAGTGAAAGCCTCCAAATCAGATGCGGATTCTGACTCTGAGCTAGAACTAGAAAGGGGAAGACAAATCATTGACGTGGAACCCAGTGCCACCATTTCTACCACCAAGCTCCATCCTGGTGAACCAGACGAGCCAGAAGAAGGAAAACACCTCTTCCATTCAAAAATGTGGGTAAAAGGCACCCTACTGCACTTCATCATTGATAGTGGTAGCCAGAAGAACCTCATCTCTGTAGAGGTCGTCAAGTGGTTGGACCTACCCACAATGTCTCAGCCGCAACCCTACACCATTGGATGGCTCCTTCAAGGAAGCGATCTCCGCGTCAGCCAACAGTGTCGACTGTCATACGACATCAAACCTTTCAAAGATGAGGTATTGTGTGATGTTTCTCCTCTCGAAGTTTGTGATGTTCTTTTGGGCTAACCTTATTTATGGAAAAGTCATGTTGTATATGAGTCTAGGCCTTGTAGTGTTATTATTACTTTGAATAGGAAATTGTACAGGATACCTGAAGCAGTCCCACTTAGTGCTATTTCTTTGATCTCTACTAAGCAATGCAGGAAGGTCATCTCTTAGAGGGGGAAGTTTGTCTTCTTCATGATTCACTCTCAAAATAAGTGAAATATCATAGCCACATCCAAGGTCTCTATGACCGACCTCTCCACATAGCAGAAGCAAGTAGACACGGTCATGGAATAATACTCGGATATCTTCTCCTCATCTACCGGGGTTCCTCTACACTGCCAGGTCAAGCACCCCATCGATCTGACCCCTGGTTTACCACTGCCCAATGAGCCAGTCTATTGTCGCTCTCTATTAGAGAATGAGGAGATCAAGCGACAAATCCAAGAACTTCTCCACAAGGGGCACATCCATCCCAACTCATCACCTTGCGGGAGCCCAATCATGCTGGTACAGAAGAAAGATGGAACCTGGCGACTCTGCATTTATTACTGGTCCTTAAATAAAATCACAGTTAGAAACTGATACCTGATTCCCCAAATTGAACCTCCTTGATCAACTCATGGGAGAGAAATACTTTAGTTAGATTGATCGGAAGTCTAGCTACCACCAGGTCCCGATAGAATAGATAGATGTATGGAAGATTGCCTTCAAGTCAAAGGAAGGCTTTTTTGAATGGTTGGTCTTGCCCTTTGGTTTGATAAATGATTTAGCCACTTTCATGAGGATGATGGATGATATCCTGCAACCATTCGCCAATAATTTTTTAGTGGTGTATCTGGATGAAATTCTCATTTACATCAAGACTTGGGCCGAACACTTGCAACATATTCAGCAGGTTCTGCACACCCTGGGGCAACACAATCTATACACCAACTTGGAAAAATGCTCCTTCGGCATGGACAGGTTCCATTACCTGGGCTACATCATTGATAATCATGGTGTACATGTGGATCCAACCAAGATCCAAGTCAACTGTGACTAGCCATCCCCAACCACACTCATTGAGCTTCGGAGCTTCTTGGGCCTTGCCAATTTCTACCACAGGTTTGTGTTGGGATTCTCCCATATTGCACGGGCTCTCAGCCAAATCACTAGGGGTGGTGGTAAGGAAAATTTTGTGTGGGGTCAGTCCCAACAACAAGCGTTCGATGATTTGAAATAGTGCTTGTGCTCATACCTAGTACTTTCACTACCAGACTTGCAAAATCCCTTTGAGATCGAGACAGATGCTTTAGACTATGATGTGGGAATTGTTCTCAATCAACACGACCACCCGATGGCCTATCATAGTGAGAAACTATCTGATGTTGTTCGTAAGTACCCTACTTACGACAAAGAAATGTACTCCATTGTGCAAGTTTGTGACCAGTGGAGACATTACATTCTTGGGAAGGAGACAATCATCCACATTGATCATAAGCCACTGCAGTTTATGAAGACACAAGGAAAATTTCAATATGACCACCATAAAAAGTGGTCCACATACTTGCAACAATTCCACCTCAACATCAAGTATAAAACAGTAAGCATCAATCTCATCGTTGATTGCCTCAGCAGACCACCAGTCACGACACTCACCATGGTGCTAGACTCTTGTAGCCATGAGACCTCTGGATGGCCCCAAATCTATGAGACAGACCCAGACTTCGCCACCACCTACCAAATGTTGGGTGAAAACATAGTTGTTGATAATTTCTATCTTTAGGATGGGGTGCTATGTCATCTTGGGCATATTTTTGTTCCATCAAGAGAGTGAGTGAAGCTGATCTGGGAATCCCACTTCAGTTGGGTGGAAGGACACTTCAGCGTTGAAAAGATAGTGGCGATGCTACAGAAACATTTCTACTGGCTGAAAAATATGACAGGAGGTCATTAAGTATATTAGGTCCTACACTACCTGTGCTATTACCAAACTAACCACTAAGAAACAGGGCCTGTACACCTCTCTGCCTACTCCTAACAGGCCATGGGAATCCATCTCAATGGACTACATGTCGGGCCTCCCGTCCACCAAGCAGGGAAATAACTGTGTTTTTTTGGTTGTTGACCGCTTTTCTAAGATGGCTATTCTGGTTGCTTGCAAGAAGAGCATCATAGCAGAGGCCACTACCAAGCTCTTCTTTGAACGGGTCTGGGTACATTTTGGACTCTCGCAAACCATTGTCTCCGATAGGGACATTCGATTTCTTAGCACATTCTGGTCAAGCCTTTGGTCACTGTTGGACACCAAGCTAACCAAATCCACAAACTTCCACCCACAGACAGATGGCCAAACAAAGGTCGTAAATAGAATGGTTGTGCATATCCTTCGGATGTATAATTCAAATCACCCTCACACATGGGATGAGAGCCTTCCCTATGTCAATCATAGTTACAACCGAGCCTTGCATAGCTCAATTGACCACAACTCCTTTCAAGTGGGGTTGGGATTCCAAACATTGGGTCCCATAGATGTTGCACTTCCCCTTGCGGTCACCTCGATTGACTCATCTCTTATTCCAACTGAAGTTGACAAAGCCACCAGGTTCATTGAGTGGATCCAACACATACGCCAACAAGTTCAGAATATCCTACAGAAGTCCAATGACAAGTACAAACAATGCCATGATCAACAATAGGTGCCACATAAGTTTCAGGTGGGAGACAAAATTTGGTTTCACTTGCAGAAAAAATACCTTAAAGAATCCCATCGGAAGATTCACCCACTCCACTATGGTCCATACACCATCACCAAGGCCATGGGGGATAATTATTTTGAGCTCAACATTCCTCCTTTCCTTGGAATTCACCCAGTGTTCAATGTGGATCTCCTTCACCCTTATTTCCCACCATTATTGGACACCTCAGACGTAGCCGAACAACTGAAACCAATAGAGATAAACCTCGACTACATCCAACAGGCATCCAATGATCATATTGTGTACACATAGATCAAGGGAACTTGATAGAAAAGGATCCATCTTTATCGAGTCATAAAAGCAGGGAAACTCCTGCACCAAGGCAAGTGGCTCATCGAGGGCCAAATTCAGTAGAAATTTCCTCATCTGATGGGGGAAATCAATTCAATGAATACCATTTCTTCCCAAGGAGGGATGATTGATCCAGGTGGATATCAGTGGCCACCCACCTTTTCCGACTGGCTCAAAATAGTTTTTTGGCAATTTTGGCAATTTACTATCTTTAGCAGTTTTTAACTCTTGGGGCCATTTTTAGGGCCTAAATTAATGTTTTTTAGGATATAGCTTCTAAATGATAGCCTACAACATGATTGAGGCCCCAAAATGAATCTCCTCAATGAAACCTTTCCAATGGGCTATCATATGCCTAAACGAAGATCGTATGCAAAAGTTACGACCTTGGGAAGTTAATGTACTAACTTACCCAAACGAGGCCCACATGACTTTTGGCTCTTCATCTCCTAGGGTTAGGTTTTTGGATGTCTAGGATTTTTGCATTCCTATTTATTGTAAAAATTTCTTCAGAGCCTCATTGTAATCATCTTCTTGTGAATGAGCGCAACCATCACATCTCTTCTCAGAGATAAGTTGCCACCATTCCAGCAAGGTTGTTTCTGCTGCATTTTATAGTTTCAACTTATTTCATTATTGAATAGAAAACGAGTTTTACTGTATCTCTTTTATTTTGTGTTAAGAATCTGGTAATAATCTGTATTCATTTCGTTCTTCTCATAAAATTCAGATCAACATCTTTGTATTCTTGAGTTGGGTTCTCAAGTTCAACTTCCAGTTGATGTTCTTTACTTCATACATTTTGGTTAGGGAATAAAACATCTCTTTTAGAGTATTCTTAGAAGAAACTTGAGGGATAAAGTGGTATTTAATAGAATCTATAATGATCCTTTTGGCTTGAACCACATCCTTCTTGTACTTTACTTTGGATGCTTCTTCTTTGGATTATGGTACATTTTCTTTTATGAATTTTGTAAGGTCATTCTCTTCAAGAATGAGTCCAATTATATACTTCTAGGCACGAAAGTTTTCCACACCTTCTAACTTGTCAACAAGCTTAGTGCTTGCAGACATCTTGACCTGGAGCTAGAAAAATGACCAAAAAATGAAATTGCTTAGAAACCAAATCTGAACTTACCAGGAGATGCATTGGGCTGAGGTGAGTAGGATGGAGCTATCTGATTTAAAAAATTTCAGGTTTTACCCCTTGAAACTTGACCTACGCAAATTTGGACTAGTACTTCTGGTACTGGTTCTGGTTTCTTGGTACCAGTCAAAACTAGGGTTTGGCTTTCCAGAGGCTCTAGCCACTGAAAATGTGCACTCAAGCTACCAAATGATGCACTAGGGTAGGGTTCACTTCCCTAGATGGTTTTTAGTCAGCAATTCCCTTCCAATAAAAATTCCTTAATTTCTTGTACGACAACATTGACATTTTTGGTTACCCAGTGAAAGGTGCTCTTATTCAGTCAAGCTCTGAAACCATGTTAAATTTAGAGCTGCTATTAAATTCTTGTCAATTTAATAGAGAATAATAGCATAAGTAGGATCACTGAAAGAAACACAATCACAAGGTACACAACATTTTATCTCGGGAAACCCTCATGGAGGAGAAAACCCAACAAAAACTTCCTCAATAACATATTGCCAATACAATGCCAAGAGTTAGACCAAAAAACTAAAAAATATCCAAGACTAAGCATGCACCTCTCTTCTCCTTCTTGTAACTGCAACTACCTCCAAAATATGCACACTTTTTGAGTGACTGAGTGAGTGAGTGAATGAGGCTCCATCCTCTCTTATTTATACTAGATGAGGGGAACTAGGGTTATGTCTCTTCACCAAGCAAGGTTGACTTCTCCCAATAGTCGTTAAAACCACTTTATTAAACCCTAGGGGCCGACTTCTCAAATACTGCCATATAAATATGGTTTGACCAATCCACAAAAGGGGATTTGGTCTTATACACGAACCGACATGATAAATACACAAAAGAGAATTTTATCTATATAAAAATGACTCAATTATAATTAGAATATTCTTCATAGTTACAATATTTCAACAAAAGTTTTCAATGGCATTGCTTCAACCCATCATGTAAAATAATCATTAGCGGTCCAAATATGCCTATGTTGTTTGGAGGAGTGTGGATTAATCTCACCAATGATGTACAAACCCAATTGTTTGAAAGGTTCTTCAATAGAAACATGTTGGAGTGGAGTATCCTCTTTGTGTTCTCTCCCTGCAACTTTCTCACTGTTGGGCCTAAAAAATGTCACATTTATATCCTCTTTTTCCTTCACTATTCCTTACATTTCATCGTCCCATTAACCTTCCATCATACCATTTCCATAATAATAATTGGGTTTCTCCTTATTATTTTCCATTGTATTCATTTTAATATTATAAGTGAAATTGTGATTAAATATTAGAAAAATAACATATTTTCATTATATATCAAGGTTGGATGAGTTTGATGATGTGTGCAGGCATATGTGAAGATTTTAACAAAGTCAAATATTACCACCTAGCCTCAAATTCGAATTTCATCTTCAAGCATATTCAGAGGAGAAGATCATGGAATATTTAGATGACATATATTATTTAAGATATGTGAGAGATGTGTGGAGGGAAGGGATCATATCTTCTAATAATATGAAAGTAGTTGAGAATGGTTGAGAGAATAGTGGATCTATAATTATGACACTCTTCAAGACTCTCATGTATATCAGAGAGTGTTCTCTCTTCATGAGGAGGATCATGTTATTCATAGGGGAGATTATCTTGGAGAGTTAGAGATCATGTAATTCATAATTTAGTCTTGTACTGAGGAGAAGGGGATTCTTAGCTTTGTTATTCCTTCATGCTTTGTCATTTGACTCTTGTAATATAATTTGAGATTGATGTATTGTGTGAGCCCACATATGTCTTTTTCCATTCAACTCTTCACATGTTGTATTGCTTTCCTATATTAATTTACTGCTTTCATAGTTAGTCTTTCAATGCTTTCCTAGATTAATTAAATTTCAGCAAATTAGATTAGATTAGTTCTACTTCAGTTCTGCATATATAGTGCATGTGCTTTGTAAGCCTACGAACCTCAGATTGACAAATTAAATAGTTGGCCAAGTACTACAACGGAATTAAACGACAATATTTTTGCCTAACATTTTGGCGCCATTGCTGGGGAAGCACAATGGATTGAAGTTTAGTTTGATTTTCTTGCAAGCATAACTAGAGTGTGAATTTCAATTTCAGCAAGTGTGCTTGATTTTTGCAACTGTGAAGAGGTTTTCATGTGTTTCAAAAAGTATGATATTCAATTTTTTATTTTTATTTGGGTGCTGTAAGAACCCATTTTGCAATATGATTTAACCATGAGTGTCATCTTGTAACAACTCGCTCAGATCCTGGCGAAAGCTGGGGTTTCTTCTTCTCAGGAAGAGGAGATATTGACAACAACCTAGAGCTTAAATACTCCTCTAGAAACAAATGAGAAATCAACATTTGAGGAAATTGAGGAGGACAATGAGGAGTTGTAGCAAGATCCGAGTGAGGAAAAACATGCCCTAAAATCATTATCGAGAAATGGTTCCAGGTAAGTACTCGATTAGCTCCATTTTTTTATTTTTATTTAGAAATTTTGCAGTCACAACAACTAGATTCATTCACTCTTGAATATTTCCATTATTCATTTGAAAAATTACCACTGAATATATTGTTGTTACTATTGCGTGATTGGCTCCACTGAAAATTTGCCTACACATAACTAATTTCTAATTCCATTTAGCATAGAGTAGGTAGGTTTTATTCTTCAGTTTTTCTTTTACCTAGAATAAGTATGATCTCCTTGCGCTTCGTGCGATCGCGAGGATCAGAAAATAGGAATGATTTTGATTTCAGGAATGAATGTTTTTGCATCCATCCTTTGACCTGCAAATAAACACAATAAATTTTTTTTAGACGAATAAAAACAAAACGAAAAATTTTCTATGCTAAAACAATGAATTTTTTTTTTACATGATGACACAGTTGCTGAAACAGTGAAATTCTACATGTTGACAAGTAAATTTTTTACATGTTGCAACAATGAAATTTTTACATGCTAAGACAGTCGTTGTTACAGCGAAATTTTACTTGCTGTTACAACATAATGATACAACGTAATTTTTCATGTTTTCACTTGTTGTAACAATGATGTTTTTGCTATAATAGTGGAGCCTAATTATGTCCCTGATTAAGAGGTCCTTTCTTTCAGCCGTGTTTATACCCCATGAAGACTTTGCACCCCAGAAGTATGTACACTCTTCCACGCAGGGGAGTGCAGAGGGGGGTACCCCCTCTACGGGGTCAGGGGGGTTCGAGGGCGAAGCCCCTGAAGGAAAAATTGCCTTTTAAATGTTTATTGTAATTTAATTATAAATATGGACTGTTCATTATAAGGTTGTAGATCTAACGATAAAAAATATGTTAGGGTTTTTTTCCCTAGAAGGAAACCCTCTGTTATGAGGGAAATGTATTGTGGCTATGCATTATGGCAAGTATTGTATTCTAAGAGAGGATACTGTGAGAGAAAGAAGAAGAAGTTACATCAGGTTTTGCTGTAGGTTGTATCCCTTCATTTGCTGGATAATAATAAATGAAGGACTTGGCAATTTCTTTGGTGGACGTAGCCCACACTAGGTGAACCACGTAAATATGTGTCTCTCTTGTATTGTGTATCTTCTGTGTTTTGTTTCGGCATTTATTTTATTTTATTGCTCTGCGGTCCTATTTTTCTAACATTTGTGAGTTGTTGTGTCTCCCCAAAAATGCCCCCCAATAGGTCTATAATGCATGTACTTTAGGACCTTGTCATCATCTTGTTTCTCAAGGAATTTGAGTAACACCCCATCATAGTTCTTTTTAAATATAATTCCATGCAACAACTGATATTGCAGATATTTCAACCTGAGTGCTCTCTTCTGCTTAGCATTAAGGTAATTAGGGTTTGTACCATGCTGCAAGTAATATTTGAGGTCATTATAGTATGAAACCTCAATAGATGGAACATATGGAACTTGTTGAGTGTACATCAATTGTTCATCTTACCACCTGTCCTCTTCTTGTTCTTCATCTTTGGTACCTTTCATCACTAATTTGCATAAGCCTTGACCTTTCACGATATTGTTTTGGTTTAAATTCAAGGTCATATTCTTGTAAGGCTGTCATCGAATTTCCTCTTTGCTCTCCCAGTTCTCTTTGAGAAAACACCGACCTGGCCTCTAGGTGAGGGACGACATACAAGGTATGAACTGTTTGATGGATTTATGGACATCAAAAGCTTACTTATCCACTAGGATATAGTTTAATTCAACACCTTGTAATTCAGTTCTCATAAACATGATAGGATATTCATCTCCTTGTTCATCTTTCTACATCAACACTGCTGACAGGGAGTGATCAGATGCAAACATATATAGCAAGAAATCTTTGGTGAAATTTGGGCTCCGCATAGATGGTGCAAAAACTATGACAACATTGATATTTTCAAATGCTTCCTTCTCCATTGGAATCCATTTAAATTGAACGCCCTTATCATCCTTTGAAGTGGCTTCACAATTTCAACGAAATTTGGGATGAATCTTCTTACAAAATTGATTTTGCCAAAGAATGGTTGCATTGATTTTTTGTTATGTGGTGGGGGAATTTGTAGAATAGATTTTGTCCTTTCCAGGTCCACCGAAATTTCATCTTTTGAGATCACATGTCCTAATAATATGCCCTTTGAAATAAAAAAGATAGGTTTCTTGGGATTTAAATAAATCCCATACTTTTTACATCATTTGTATATCTGCTTCGGGTGATCTTTCCTTTTCTTTGAATAGACAATGAAATAATCAAGGTAGACCACTGCAATTTGATCGATTAATCCTTTAAAAGAAATATCCATTTCCCTTTGAAACTTGGCTCTTTCATTCATTAAGTCGAAGGGAATTATTCTATAAGCATATGTTCCCCACTTGGTATGGAATGTGGTTTTTAATCGGTCAAGTTCTGCTACAAGAACCTGATTATATCCTGAAAAACCCGTCTAATAGAGAAAAAAACTCAGACCTTGAAATGAGTTGAAGGATTTGTTCCATCGGGGGAATGGGGTAGTTTTCCTTGTCAGAAGCACAATTTAGATTTTGAAAATCTATACAAATATTGATTTCTCCCGACTTCTTTCTTATGAGTGCCATATTATAAACCTAGGTTGAATGTCTAACATTAAATATGATTTGGGTTTCCAATAACTTCTTTAATTATTTCTGTATAAGAGGCTTGAGAGTAAGATGCATCTTTCTGAGATTTTGTTGAAATGGTTTGATACCTTCTTTAATAGGAATCACTTGTATTATTCAGGTATCATATATTTTCAGATCATTATAAGTCCATGCAAAAACATCTCGATACTTCTTAAGTGGTTCCATGAATTCATGTTTTTTTGTTTCTGAACAACAGGTGCCCAAATTGACATATTTGGGTTGTTAAGAGGTTCCAAGATTGACCAATAAGTCAATCATAGTAGAGCTATTGATCTTTGGGTTGGTTGGCCTCCTAAACTTTGATTGTAAATCAAATAGTTTCTTAAGAATTAAAATGTTCTTTGGGACACAATTGGTTTTTACCTTGTTGGCCTCCTCTCAATAGGTTTGTAATTCTTGTTGATGTACTTCATCATCGATAAACGAATCTTGGAAAGTGTCTGAACTAGTAACAAAATTGATAATCTGCGTATCACTATCAAATACTCTCCAATTTGTGTTGTTCTCTAGTAGGGAGGGCTTGAACATCATTTCAATCGAAAAAACATCATTGGGGGGCATGAATATAGATGATGCATTGGCCAATATATTTGCATCTATATTTTGATCGCAAGGTATAGAAGTAATATTAAATGAATTAAACGAATAAAGCATATTCCATACCTCTTGCTTATAAGACTTTTGATGCAGAGACATGAAATGAATAATATTTCTTACCTATAGAACGGTGATTTCTGAATCACCAAACACATTAAGATATTTCACCTGAAGATCAATGGATTTTTTAAGGCCCTAAACTAAGGCTTCATATTCCACAATGTTGTTGGTACATTCAAACTCTAAGCGGTATGATATAACCATTTTTCCTTGACTAGGATTGATTAGAACACATCTTGCTTCGGTTCCATCCTGTGTTTTAGAGCCATCAAAGAACATGGTCCACATGTCAGGAATTTTGGCCTTGTTAGTTGAACTAAACCCTATATTAGTTAATATTGTACAAGTGCTATTATGGATTCATGGGTGAAGTCCTGATTGTAAATTTGACGGTACCTTAGATGTATGCAACTCAAAACATCCATAATCAATCTTGGAAAAGTAATTACACAAGACAAAATGGTAAAATCTTATGTGTTTATTCTTACCTTCCAATTCTATCACTGTGTGCTTCATGTGTACTTCACTATTCACACAGATTTGATTCGCTTTACCTTTGTAAGTTATCCACAAGTGAGACCAATTGGTGGAAAAGTAACCTTGAAGTTTTCCTAACCAATATCTTGTTAAGAACCAAAGACTGAATACAAAAGAACCACAACAGATATACAATAACAATATGAAAAATCTTCTTTATTACTATCAAACCCTTAGGGTAGGGCAACACCATACAATGG
>JZKD02S1673618.1:824184-840948 GCA_000966675.3 Picea glauca
TGCCTCCAAAGTGGTCGCTTGATGAAGATTCACCTGATGCTATCGGCAGGCGTTGAAGGATGTGGGAAAAATTCTCCATCATTTCGTCCCTCTGTCGCGTGAGAGCTTGCTCAAGAAACAGATTGATAGAATTGTCTGCTCCATCATTTTTCTTTTCTTCTACCATTGAGGGTTTATTGGGTGTGCAAGAGAGATTGTCCTCAAGAGAGACAAGCTCGAGACCCAACTTGCTATACTCGGACCTCGTCGGGGACATGCACTGAGAAAAACGAACAAGAGAAGCCTGCTCTGATACCACTGATCCGGATTATTTTCGGCATGAAATGAGTGTGGAGATATAAACTTAGGCCCTCAAAATGGCCCCGGAAGTTAAAACCTGCTAAAAATAGTAAATTGCCAAAATGGCCAGAAAACTGTTTTGAGCCATTTGGAAAAGGTGGGTGGCCCTCGATATCCTCTTGTATCATCAATCCTCCCCCCTTAGGAAGAAATGGTCTCCATTGCATTGAGTTCCCCCACTAGGTGAGGAATATTCTACTAGATTTTTCCTCGAGCGAGCCACTTTGCTTGGTGTAGGAGTTGCCCTACCTTGACAACCCGATAAAATTGGATCCTTTGTTGGTGAGTTCCCTTGACCTATGTGTCCACTATATAATAAGTGGATGCTTGGCCCATGCAGTCAGGTTTGATCTCTATTGGTTTCATCTATTATGCAATCTCAGAGGTGTCCAATAATGGTGGAAAATATGGCCAAAGGAGGTCCACATTGAATACTAGATGCATGCCAAAGAATGGTGGAGTGTTGAGCTCAATATCATTGCTACCCAAAACCTTGATTATAATGTAAGGCCCATAACAAAGTGGGTGAATCTTCCGATGGGGCTCAGTGAGATGATCCTTCTGAAAATGTAACCATACTTTTTCGCCAACCTGAAACTAGTGTGGTACCCTGTGTTGATCATGACACTTCTTGTACTTAGCGTTGAATTTCTACAAAATATTTTTGACCTGTTGGCAGATGCGCTGAATCCGCTCAATGAATTTGGAGGCTTTTTCAATCACACAATGATTAGGGGAAGAGTTTGTCTGTGTGGTGGCAAGAGGAAGTGAAACATCAGTGGGTACCAAGGGTTGGAATCCTAGACCCACCTAAAATGGACTATGGCTGGTGGAACTATGGAGAGCCCTGTTGTAACTGTGTTGGATATATGGGAGACTGTCGTCCCATGTACGTGGATGATTATAATTGTAGATGCACCGAATGTGCACAATCATCCAATCGAATACCTCTATTTGGCTATCGGTTTGTGGGTGGAAAGCAATGGATGTTTTGAGCTTGGTGTCCAACAGAGACCAGATACTCGACCAAAATGTGTTGAGGAACCTGTTGTCTCGGTCAGAGATGATGGTCTGTGGTATCCCAAAGTGGACCCACACTCATTTGAAGAAGAGTTTGGCAACATATTTTGCTGTGAAATTATTCTTATAAGCTATGAGGATGGCCATCCTCGAAAATGGATCAACGACCACAAACACGTAGTCATTTCCTTTCTTGGTGGATGACAAGCTAGATATGTAATCCATTGAGATGGATTCCCAAGGCTTCTTGGGAATAGGAAGAGGGGTGTAGAATCCTTTCTTGTTGATGGTTGGCTTGGAAAATGCATAGACAGTGTAAGATCTGATACAATTGCTGACGACTTGTCAAAGGTTTGGCCAATAAAAATGTTTCTAAAGAATGACAACAATTTTCTTTATGCCAAAAATGTCCTGCCACCCGACTGTAGTGGGCTTTCTAAATCATATTTGCATGCTTTCTTGTAGGAACACAGAGATGGCCCAAGTGGCATAAGAGACCATCCTGAATGTGAAAATTGGTGACAATTGCACATGTACCCAAGAGCTGATAGGTGGTGGTGAAGTATGGATCTTGCTGATAAAGTTGGAGCCACCTAGATGCTTCATGTCCACAGGAATGGAGCACAGTGGTGAGTGCAGCCACAGGGGGCTGACTAAGGAAGTCAACGACATGATTGGAGATACATGTATTATACTTGATGTTCAGATGGAACTGATGCAGGTAGGTGGACCACTTTTGATGGTGGTCATTCTGCAATTTCTCCTGTGTCTGTATGAACTACAGAGGCTTGTGATCAGTGTGTATGATCGTCTTTTTCCCCAGAATGTAATGCTTCCATTGAAGACATGATTATACAATGGAATACATTTCCTTATCATAGGTGGGGTATTTTTAGATAGTATCAGAGAGTGTCTCACTATGGTATGCCACTAGATTCCCATGCTGAGTGAGAACTGCACCCACAACATATTCAGATGCATCAGTCTCAATATCAAATGGTTGTTGCAGATTGGGAAAGGACAGTACTAGAGCTGAGCACAATCGATGCTTCAGATCATTGAATTCTCATTGCTTCTCCTTCCCCCACAAGAAATTGGCCCTACCATCTCCCTTGGTCACCTGGTTCAGGGCCCATGCAATATGGGAGAATCCCAACACGAACTGTCGATAGAAGTTGGCTAGTCCCAAGAAGTTCTGAAGCTCGGCCATGGTGGTCGGGGTTGTCTAGTCACGAATGAATTGGATATTAGCTGGATCAAAATGTACCCTAGGCTCATCAACAATGTAGCAAAAGTATTAGACCTTGTTCATGCCAAAAGAACATTTTTCCAAGTTGGCATAAAACTTGTGCTACCACAAAGTGCTCAAAACCTGCTGAATATGCCACATGTGCTCCTCCCACATTTTTCTGAAGATGAGGATGCCATCCAAATATACTACCACAAAGGAGTTGGTGAAGGGTCTCAATACATAATCCATCAACCTCATGAAAGTGGCTAGTGCATTTGTTAAGACAAAGGGCATGAATAGCCATTCATAGAGAAATTATTTAGACTTGAAGGTTGTCTTCCATACATCAGTTGGTTCGATGGGAACTTGGTGGTAGCAAGAATTTAGGCCAATCTTGTTGAAGAACGTTTCCCCCTTGAGTTGGTAAAGAAGGTAATCAATCCTTGGAATGGGGTAGCGGTTCCTGGCTGTGATGTCTTTTAAGGCTCTGTAATCAATGTAGAGTCACCAAGTCTCATCCTTCTTCTGCACCAGTACAATTGGGCTTCCACAAGGGGAGGATATGGGTTTGATGTGCCCCTTTTGAATAATCTCTCTGATTTGATGCATGATTTCATCATTTTCCATCAATGAGCATCAGTAGACTATTCCATTAGGCAGAGGTGTGTCGGGGGTCAGATCAATTGGATGCTTGACTTGATAGTGTGTCGGTACCCCTGCAGGTGAGGAGAATATGTCTCTGTATTATTCCATGATCCTTTCCACTTGCTTTTGCCTCAAAGAGAGTCTCTGTGTAGAGGCCACAAATGTGGCAACAACCTTCTACTTACTATGAGCATGGACCACAAACAAGACAAACTTCCTGGTCTGTTAAATGACCTTATTGCATTGCTTAGCAAAGATTACGGAAATAGCTGTAGGTGACGCTACCTTTGGGATCTTGTAAAATTTTCTACCTAAATTAATAATAACATTGTGGGGTATAGACTCATACACAACATGATTCTTCCAAAATTATGGTTTTCCTAAAAGAACATCACAAACTTCAAGGGGAGAAATATCACACAATACCTCATATTTGAAAGGCTTGATGTCATAGGGCAGACGACACTGTTGTTTGACACGAAGATCTCTTCCTTGGCGAAGCCAACCGCTGGTGTAGGGATGTGGGTGCGGTGTCGTTGGCAGGTCCAGCTGATTAATGACCTCTACTGAAAATAGGTTCTTCTGACTACTACTATCAACAATGAAATGAAGCAAAGCCCCCTTTACCCACATCTGTGAATGAAATAGGTGTTCCCTTTCCTCTGGTTCTTCTAATTTTCTTGGACAGACTTTGGTGGTAGAGACAATGGCACTAGGTTCAACATAGATAATATACTTCCCTTCTTCAGGATTTGATTCGGAATCAGAATCATCCTCTGACTTGGAAGCCTTCAGTTCGACCATGAGGGGCTGCTTGGAGTGACATTCTTTGGTGTTGTGCCAAGGACTTTTATGGTACTCACACCATTTTCTTGTGTCCTTCTTCATCTTCTCATTTCCCTTCTTGTGTTGCAGCTTAGTTGTCCTGAGGGATGACATATCAACTTGGTCCCTTGTTGTGTGGGTTTGGCTTTCCTTTTCCCTGCTTCGACTATGAGGGGTTTGTAGATCCAAACTCTCATCTTTTCTACTTAAATTTCTACTCGATCTTGATAGTGTATCTATAAGCAGTGCCCAATGATGCAATGTCTAAGAAATCCATTTCTATTTGAATGTATCTATGTAAGAAGTTGTGTTATTTGAGTACCATATCATGCTCAGAGTCTTTGATACCCAATTTGGTGTGTAGGGTATGGAAAATATTAGTGAAATCTGGTATTGTTTGGTCCCTTTCTTGACGTAGGGTGGTCCATCTAGTGTACTGGTCCTCATAGCTTCCAACATGGTAGTACTATTCTTTAATGGCATCCCGAAAGGAATCCCATGTAGGGGCCACCACAAAAATTGTATATTCCTTCATAAAACTTTGTTTAGAGTAAGTATCCCACCAGTCTTTAACATGGGGAACGACCTTGAGGAGTGAAAGAGTGATATTTTCCCTATCAGAAAAATTGTGGGCTGAAAAATATCCTTCAAGCAGATTCAACCATTTATCTACAAAATCCACATATACTAGTCCTTCAAATAATGGAATGTAAAAATTTACTTGTACCTTGAAGGGGGTTGCATGGCCTCTTGATGAATATGCTTCTGCTATGGGTAGCCATCGAAGGATCTGCAACAAGTTGTCCATCATTTGGTTCCTTTGTCGTGTAAGGTCTTCATTGAGAAAAAATTTAATAGGATCTCCTTCTCCATCATATTTCTTTTCATCCCCCATGGGTTGTTTTTGGTCTCGGTGTGACCAATCTTGTAATGTCTCGATTGGTTCAAGTCCCAACTTCTTGTACCCAGATCTTGTTGGGGACATGCATGAAGAAATATAAATGAAGATCATACCACACTGATACCACTGATACCACTGATTTGGATTTAGGAGCAGAGAAAACTAATTAACATACTGAATACAATAAACAGAGATATGAAGAATAACAAAAATATCCAATGAACAATATCTTCTATTGAATAATGAAATAGGAAGAAAATTTAAAACTGTAGAACTGAACACTTGCTTGAATGGTGGTAGTTATCTCTGAGAAGAGATGTGGCTGCTAAGTGCATCCATCTGAGAAGAATGAATTACAGTGAGGCTCTAGAGGCATTTTTTATATTACTCATGAATGCCAAAAACCTATACATCCAAAAACCTATCCCTAGAAGGTGAAACACCAAAAGTCATGTGGGCCCTATGGGTAATTTGGTGTAAGTTGGAACCTCAACTTCCCAGGGTCATAACTTTTGCATACGGCCTTCGTTTTAGGAACATGATAGCCCGTTGGAAATACCTTTAAGATAACTACACATTCCACCGTCAAAATTTGACTCTATCTATTATTTGATTGTGGTGAGACAAAAAAAAAATGTTTAGGGACCCCAAACAGCCCTAGAAGTAAAACAAGATGTGATGACATGAAAATATACAAAATAAGATTGTTGGATTAGGAGAGAGGCCACCTGTATCCACCTGGAGGATGTGTGGGGATTCAGACAATCCCAAAAGTGTAGAACCCACAATTCCAAAGTAGTAAAAAAGAACGTGTTGAACAAAAACAGACACGAGGAGACAGTTGGAATAGGTGGGTGGCCACCAATATCCACCTGTATCATGCACACATTAAGAACTCAACAAGATCAAAGCATAAAAAATATTTGAAGAAATACTTAAAAATGTAGAATATCACATATATCATAAGAATTAATCCATAAACAAACTAGCATTCTTACAGTCCATATGAAGAACATTCATCCTTGCTTAAAATAATTCCCCACTTAGATTTTTGTCACACACAAATAATTCCTTCTTCAAAAGTTGGCCATAAGGGCTTCTCCTTATTATTAATCTCAACAACAATACATGAAAACTCTAAAACAACTCTTTAATTTTAGTTGACACTATGTTCCCAAAATAGTTAAGATATAGACAATGTTTGAAGAGTCCAAAAGCCCCTCTCAAATGGGCTTCTATTCCCCTTTATACAAATTTTAGTAACTCCTATATGAATCTTCGTCTTGTTATTGAAGAAGTGGTTAAAAAAATGGTCCAACTTCTTATTTCCAGTGACAAGTGTACTAATCAGAAAAAATTGAGGTTTGTTGAGAAAAATAAAAAACAAAAGGCATGTATTGTGCCTTTCTTCAAGGATTTTTATTCCTGAGATATGTTGTCGAAAATTCCAGTTGGTCATACAAATATTCAATCCTTATGTAAATTAGCTTCTCTAGCGTTATGTTATTTAGAGTCACACTATCTTATAGATTGCTCATGCCTTTAGTGAGTGTTGTCATGAAGGCCTATATCATGGTGTGTATCTTAACTGGTTGTAACATATGTTGACCTATGATATATGTGGAGATGATAGTGGTGACTTCAGCTACTACACTTCTTTGATTCATGTTGTTGTCTACATTGTTTACCGATTCTTATGACACTAGGTTCTTCTCGAGATCATTTAGATTTGACAATCAACTTCTTTGGATTAATTCTTGTGATCCTTTATGGATCCTTGAGCATACTACCATAGATCTGGTGAATTCCTTATCAACTTTCTGAGGAACATGTTGGAAATGATATAGCGCATACAAATCCATCTTTTTTTCCATCTTTGATGATCGGTATAGCTTAGGTGGAGCATCTGGATTTTCCTCTATCCATATGTCTATGTCAGTTATTCTCTCATGAATGATGTTACACTGTGTCAACTTTGTCTGTATATGGTGTTATCACTTAAATTTCATCCACAACATTGCACACAAATGGTTACAAAAATACGACAATGCCAACAAATATTAGTTCACCTACAACACCAAAATGCATTTTCAAGAGGCAAAAACTATACAAACTAGGTAAATATTGACATGCGTAAACCCACTAAAGGAAGCACGTGCACAGTGTGTGGGCTTAAGAAGCTCGTAGAGCACACAATGCACCATATGTGTGACTGCGTATGAGAAAAGTCACACACTCCTATAAACGATGCATTTATGATTCTTGTCGCCCCCCCAACCACTTATGGACCAACTCCCAACTTGATTTGACCTTCAGATCTGAGAAAAATCCAAATGGGGGGCTAGTCAAGGACCAAAGGGTGCCCTAAAGGGCCCCTTGTTCACACTAAGAACTAGTTGAATATTGCCTTGAAAAAATGCTATAAATGGAGGGCATGGGTGCACTAAGAAATCAATATATTCATAGTATTGTTATAATGCCTCAATTCTCCCTTGAGAATCCTCTTTTCTCCTAGGATCATTCTAGCACCATTCCAATAGGCCATTCCACTCACCTCTTGAGGGAATATGCATTGATTTTCTTCCTCATTTTCCATTTTGATTCCATTGTAAGAATATATCTCCATTAGGGAACTCAATATATCTACCAAGGAGGAATATGGGACTCATAAGTCCTCATTTTTCTCTACGGTGTTTTTCCAACTAATATATTTATCCATTGTTGGCATAATCTTGGCCATTGGTTGATTGTTTATGGCTTTAAAAATTTCTTATGCACTCTAGTTTTATTTCCTTAGTTGTTTTTAGTTTTTTTAGTTGTTTATTTCATGTGTTTGGCTTGTTTAATCCATGCACTAACCTCTATATTGTCTAGCAGGCCCAACTAGACATGCAAGTTCCATTGTTTTTCTCACCCGAGTGATGAAACAAACACAATAGATTGGTGACCATACTGGGGAAATGTATCAATTTTGTTGGCCCTTGACCAAGTTTTGAGAGATTCTTGGTCATGTTGACCTATTTTGGACTTTGACATCCTGTCAAAAGAGGACCGTGAGATGAAGTGGAGATCACGGGATCTCGACCCCTTTTTGGGTCTTTTTTGGGTTTTTGGGATTATGTAATGGGATTGGGATGTCGGCCCATGGGTTTACCCATGCTTAGGCCTACTTCGTAATATATAAATAGATTCTTAGGAAATATAGAAGTATTAGTGCATCTATGTGGTGTATGCAAGATGGATGTGTGCTAATTATGGTATATAGATTCTTTGTTCATGACTGTAAGAGACTTGCAGAGCTAAGTGCAAGTGGTTGTAACAAACTATGGAAAGATTTGTGCCATAATGAAAGGAAGAAGGATCTAGTGAGCTATGCAGATATTATGTCCTATGCGAAGAAGGGTTTTGAGGATCTGTGCTTGTAATCGATTGATTGAAGACAATAAAGAAGAATAGTTGGTGGACGTAGCCCCAGGTGGGTGGTGATCCACGTAAATACTATGTTACTCTGCTCTGTGTGATGTTATGATGCATTTATATGTTATTTTCTAAGTTCTTTGAGATGATTAGATAGATCTTCTTATGATTAGTGCTAATGATATGTGAGAATGTTAGATCTGACCTATATGACTATTCTTAGTGCTTGATATGATAGATCTGATCTATTTAACTTTGCTAAGTGCTTAAATACATTAGATTAGTGTGAATGTTGCGAAGCTCTGTCTTATCAGTGAAGAGAACATTGATTGCATATTGAGGAATTGACAATGCTAAGTTCTTTATTAAGTAGTACAATCATAGATCTGTGTCCCGGCTAAGGTTGCAGACACCTGAGTCTCACAACCACCCTTGCCTATACCTCGGGTGAGACTTCATCTACTTCGCAGGTGTTGTTGAAAGGGCCGATAGTTAGGGTTTGTTGGTGCATTGTTGTAGCATTGAACCCTGGGTATGCCCCTATGCTAAAAAATGGTTCTGTTGTCGGGACTGAAACTGTGATTGTTCAGAACTGAGAAAGAAGAATCTTTGTGCAGATATTCATCTTGAAGTTGTGAAATCTCTGTGCATAGATCTGCCGCTCTAGTGCATAGTATTCTAATTGATTCATAAATCTCTGTGCTAAAGAAAGAAGCCCGATCTGAAGAAAGTAGGTCGGATCTGAAGGAGAGAAGCAAGATCAGAAAGCTTTGTGCTCTAAGAAAGGTAAAAGTGAGAATTATTGATTAAAATAGGTAAGATCTGAAAGCTTTGTGCTCTGTAGAAGTAAGATAAGTGTAAATTTTTGTTTCTAAAGTATGGATCTAGGTATGTTTGATAGGTTCTATCCTAGCTTGAAAAATAGGGCACTAATGGAAGAAATAAGGCTTGATATGAGTAGATCTGATAAGAATAGTGAAAGATATGTTAGACCTATGCATAGAAATAATGTTTGGACTAACCAATGGATGAAAGATCCTAGAAATAATTTTTTGTAGGTTAGCCCCTATGATCCTAGCGTGTAGTACCAGAGAAGATGGGGATCATTTAAAAGAAAGAGAGGATTAATCCTCTATTACAGTTGCAGAAAACTGGGACATCTTACTAAGGAGTTCCCTAGAAAAAGACCTAGCTATCTTTGTTGTAAGGATATGGACCATGAGGTGTTGGATTTCCCTAGAATGATTGCTAAAGTTGAAAGAACGAATATGAACCAAGAAAACCCTAAGGCAAATGCAGAAACTATGGCAGAACCCCAGAAATAATTAGATAAAGTATTGCTACAGATGAAAGAAAGCATGGATGACCACCGACATGTCAGCTTATCAGATATCTTCAAAGAAAAAGAATGCATCAAAGAAAGAATATGAGACTTTGTCATTGATTGTGTTCTAGATGAGGAAACACAGGTGAATATACTGATAGAAAGAACTTGGGAAATTTTAGGGAAACCTGCTATGAATCCTTCCCTGGGAGGAATAAGGTTATACAGAGGAAAGTTGATAAACTTGTGTGGAAGGATCACTCAGATACCTATGACTACCAATGGAACTTCGACAGAAGAATATTTTGAGATTATTAAATTTATTGAAGACAATGCTCCATTTACCATGTTAATAGGAAAACCTTGGATTGACAGAGATCAAGCCAGGTGAAAGGAGGAAGAAGAAGTCTTAGAGCAGAAGAAGAAAGAGTTAAAAATTTCATGACCAGAAGAATCACACACCTGATTGGAGAATAGGAGAACAGATCAAGAACAATAAAAGACCCATAGGATACTGAAGTACCTATCCCAGATAAAGAAGAGGTATTACCCCTGAGTCCTAAGAAAGAACCTCAACAAAGCACAATGACTATGTCAGAAGAAGATAAGAATCAGAATGGAAAAAGACATACTGAGATGAATCTCACTGGAAAGAAGGCTAGAAAGTTAAGTAAGAAGAGGGCTAAGATTGAAAATTTACAGAAAGTTCTAGAGGGAACTTTGTAAGAGGGAAATTTACAAAATTGGAGCTTCGTTGGGATATCAGAACAATGACACATTGCACTTCGCCATGGAGAAGAAATATAGTTGTTGGAGACATTATAATTGTTTGACTGACGCTCTGAAAGGATAGAAAGACATTTATGGTCAAATAGATCGACATCAGACCATTGGGCTACACCATAACGAACCAAACAGAGTTAATGGAGGCTTCATACCCGTTACAAGAGACCCATTGTCGAGTTACCTATTTATCCCATCGTGCCACGCACCAAGAACACTTTTGATAACAACAATTTTGAGCCCGTAGACTAAGTGAATTGTATACAATGATCATTGCACTCTTGCTATGCATTCTAGTGCAGTGTCTAAGTTAATTTGACCTCGATCTAATTAATCCCGAGCACGTATGTCCGAGAAACTCAATGTAGTTGAAGAATCAATGATAGAAGTACTCCTTGACTTGATGACTGAAAGAGTCATGTCGAAGAGAGGATTATCCATAGGTGTACAAGCATCATCCATGAGAGGACTGCTAGCCTCTCCATCAATTGCTCGAGTCGAACCATTCCGACCATCATATGAGAAGCGAACTAAGCACAGGGATGATCTTGCGAATGCTAAGTTCATTTTGAGCATATTACCTAACTATATACCACCTTTGAGTGGTGTTATAAAATGTGATAGTGTACCTAGAGACTTTGAGTATGCCTTAGTCATTGTGTACCTCCCGAAAAGGATATGTGCAGTTCACGTAGACCGAGATAAGATTGCATCTTTGAAGTTTAGTGACTTCAACCTCAGTGACCTAAAATTTTGCAACATGCTCGCTCTACATAAGTACCTGACCAAAACAACGGGAAATAAATTGAATATCGTCCCTCATTCATGGACCCATAACCTCATGCAGACCACCCTGTTGAACATTATGAATCTTCATCACTTCGGATGACACTAGGAGGTGAATGCGTGTGTCAAATTTATTTTGTCTTGTTACCATGGAGGTTATCTATGGTTGAACCGTCACATAATAGTGGATCTGATGTTGATCAATCATATCATCAGGATTAATATGCAAGGCCCTGACCCATAGGATTTATGCCCTAGAAAATCCATGGATCATGCTCTAGCTCAAAGGATAAAGGACACCTACAGTGATGTCGAGAAGGGCATGTGAGGCTACAAGGTAGCCTCTATCCATAGTGGTGTAGTGTGCCTCACTTGTCAATTGATCATAGGAAAGTTAGTATGAAATAACTGACCCACCCAAGTGACTGGTTTTGTAGTTGACCTCGCAGGGAAGTGTGTGGAGGGCCTACAAATGACTTGGGAGAAGTACCTGGTGAACCAATTAGAAATTGACTGTAGAGAATCCCAGGATCAAGGGTACGGATTTCATTTTAGTTGGCTATTGGTCATGATCACTTTCATTTCCTGGGATATGCCGAAAGGTGCAACCTTCCCGGACATCGAGCCTTTTGAACCCTTGGCCGCGAAGTTGAGTACACTGTGGTATTCTAGTGACATGAATAAGCAATGGCAGTCAAATGTCTTGTTCCACACATACTACAACTAGTTGAAGGTATCCATATAGTCCACGTGTCGCATAACTTTGAATACTTTACACAGGTTTCGGCCTTTGATGAAATTTAGCGCAGACCACCATTTCATTTATATCACAGTGTGTGCTGACGAGCACAAGTAGAAAATCTAGTCCTACTACAAGATAATAGAGGAGGACTTGGAGGAGATCACTAAGGAATGGTTGGTGGACCTCCTTATTCTAGTAGACCCCATGGAGATGTCTGACATATATAGCCCAGAAACTGTACCGGATACACCCAAACCTAGCAAGATAAAGAAGACTGAAGAGGTCCAAGATTTAGATAGTTCATCCGTGAAGACTGCTTCCATATCACCAGAGCAAGGAGGCGATGGAGGAGAGATAGATGGTGTATAATTTGAACAAAATAAAGGTGAGGTTACATCGTCTAGATACGAGGAGGACCCCATGAAGAAAAGGAAGGTTTCCCCTCTGAACCTTCTTCTAGGAAGAAATCAAAATCTTCTATGACCAAAATGTAGACTACCCTCACCTCAGATAAATTTGATTTCATTGTAGCATCCTTGAATGATGATTCATTGGAGATAAAAGAAAAGAAAGAGGCTAAGAAAGAGTATAAGTACAACCAAATTTAGGTCAAGCTCCAATGGGTGCAACAGACACTACAGTCCAGCCGCACAATATCCACTGCACCTCTACCATTAGGAACACTAGAACTAGGAGATGAGCCAGCTCAACTCCACCGAATAGATGATACAGTCGAAACTCGCCTTTGACAACCATAAGAAAAAACAACACAAGCCACCCAACCTTTGACACAAGTACAAGGAGTCCTTGTAGAGAAACGCAGTACTACAAAACAGGATAAGCTTGCTCTCTAGGCAAATTTCAACGAAGAAAAATCCCAACTGCAGAAAGAAAAGGAACAGTTTCTTGCGGAGCAACTCGAAGTAAAGGAAATGGTCAACAGAGCGCTTCACTCTGTGACATTCATATAAGTAAAGGCCAAAGAGAGAGTCCCATAGTAAGTAGTGCAACTTGAAGAGGTGATCCAACAACTACAACAACACATAGAAAATTTGGAGCTATGCGCAATACTAGAAACCCCTCAAGATGTAAGAGACCAAATGGAAGCAATCGCTAGGAGCACAGTTGAGAGATTGAAGGCTCTTGCCTGGGAGTGCAAGAAACTGAGTAACCGTAGTGCCCAAACATATGAGAAACTCATCAAGAATCCGGAATTGCAGGCTTTGGAATCACAACTCAAGGAAGTGAAGCAGCACGTAGACACACTTTAGGCCCAGTTGAAGGCCCTGTCAGTCGTAGAAAGAATGAAGCAGTCTCAAGAATAGTGCACCACCCAAAAACATATCCATATGATTCAAATAAAAGTTATGGAAGTCACTCAATGGCTCCAACTAATACAAGATAAGGCATGCTAATTGTCCACAGAGGTCGAGATTCGAGGAGCAGAGCTAGAACAGGTTGTCACTGCAATAGAACAATGCCTAGAAGGGATAGTAAATGACGTAGTGATCTAGGAGTTCACTGAGAAAGAGGCCATAGCATAGAAGTAGGTCGAAGAAGCTTGAGCCAAGCTCAAGGCATTCGAGGCAGAACTAGTCAGACCAGAGTGACTCGAGATGAGTCACATGTGAGTGTTGGGGGCCTGTTGGCCCTTGACCAAGCTTTGGGATATTCTTGGTCATGTTGACCTATTTTGGACTTCAACAGCCTGTCAAAAGAGGATCACAAGATGAAGCGGAGATCACAGGATCTCGGCCCCTTTTTGGATCCTTTTTGGGTTTTTGGGATTATGTAACGGGATTGGGATGTTGGCCCATGGGTTTACCCATGCTTAGGCCTACTTTGTAATATATAAATAGATGCTTAGGAAAGATAGAAGTAGTAGTGAATCTGTGTGGTGTATGAAAGATGGATATGTGATAAGTATGGTATATAGATGCTCTGTGCGTGACTGCAAGAGACTTGCATAGCTAAGTGCAAGTGGTTGTAACAAACTATGGAAAGCTTTGTGCTGTAACGAAAGGAAGAAGGATCTAGTGAGCTGCACATATCTTCTACCCTATGCAAATGAGGGTTTTCAGGCTCTGTTCTTGTAACTGATTGACTGAAGACAATAAAGAAGAAGAGTTGGTGGACGTATCCCCAGGGTGGGGGTGAACCACGTAAATACTATGTTACTCTGCTTTGTGTGATGTTTTGATGCATTTATATGTTATTTTCTAAGTGCTTTGAGATGATTAGATAGATCTGCTTATTCTTAGTGATAATGATATGTGAGAATGTTAGATCTGGCCTATATGACTATGCTTAGTGCTTGATCTACTAGATCTGATCTATTTACCTTTGCTAAGTGCTTAAATACATTAGATTAGTGTGAATGTTGTGAAGCTCTGTCTTATTAGCGAAGTGGACATTGATTTCATATTGAGGAATTGATGGTGCTAAGTGCTTTATTAACTAGTACAATCACACATCTGTGTCCCATATAAGGTTGCAGACACTTGAGTCTCGCAACCACCCCTACCTCTACCTCAGGTGAGACTTCATCTGCTTCGCAGGTGTTGCCGAAAGGGATGGTAGTTAGGGTTTGTTGGTGCATTGTTGTAGCATTGAACCCTTGGTATGCCCCTGTGCCAACAAATTTCCACCCTATTTGGGCTTAGAGATCATTTATTTTAAATCCATTTGTCTTGAAGGTACCAAAACCGGCCTAGCCTTACCTGTCAAAAGCTATATTTTGAGTTGGAGGAGCAGAATTTCACTCAAACATTTCCCCTCCGATGCGTATCAAAATGTGCACTGGTATTATATCCCATAGAAGTGCACTCAACACACTGTGCACCCAAAATACTTATGTTCTCTGTGCATTCTATGCACTGTATGCCCAAAAGTCTTCTGTTCTCTGTGCATTTTGCACACTATGCGCCCACTGCGCCTCTGTCAGAATTGTAAGGCCTCTAGCCTTCAAATTATTTCTTTCATGCAATTTGTAAATGCACTCCACTTAGATTCCTTTCCCATATGAAAGGTTAGCTAAACATAGGCACTTAGGGGGTAAAATGAACCATATATTCTCCTCTTTTTCTTTGGTTTCCACATGGATGGCTTGCTTGGTTTGCAAAATTTAAGTTGAGATTATTGCTATCACATATAAAAGCACTTGCATTGGGACCATAAATTAACTTTATTCATTGAGTATTCTCTTCTCTTGCACCATAGAGCGATATTGAGAATCACAAAGGTGGTTAAGGGGACATTTCATCTCCCTTAACAAAAATATTTAGGAGAGAGAAAAGCCCCCCTAGGGATCCTCTTAGTTTCTTTTTGAAATCATCTTAAATTTGTAAGGTCCCATACATGTCCACATTTTGAAAACTTAGGATAGTTTCTTGAAATTGCTTTCTTAGTTTACATCACTAGGAGAGTTTAAAGATCAAAGTAATGAGCCCATACATGCCCACATATTTTCAATCTAGGATAGTTTTTCAAATCTTTCTTAGTGTAAACAACATTAGGGAGTTTAAAGGATTGGTAAGGACCCATATGTCCACATGCTAATTCTTTAGGGATTTTAAAATTCCACCAGGTTGTACCAATGACATTTAGTAAGATAGGTAACAAAGATTTGTCAGGACCACAGGAAGTCCACATGTTGCAAATTCACACCTAACTTATCAAAATTTGACACACTTTTTCACTTGCTCACACACAAAGTCACTCCTCACTCACATAATTTCCATATTGAATTGTGGAGGTTGAAGTAGGTTTTGTCCAAAGGAATTCTGAAACGTCCCACCATTTCTTGAAGAAATTATCCACACCCACTTAATTCAAACGAGATTGGTTCACACCCCCAATCTATCATCCCACCACATCTAAATTTTTTCTAAAAAATCACTAATTTTTCCTCCACAGGAGGTGACAAAATAATTTTTTTAGTCTAGGTAGGATCTTGGGGGTAGGCATCCAAATAACCCCCCGTTATTTGGTTCTCACATTTTCAAACATTAGAAGTTGACGAATAGGGAACTTTAAAATCCTCCAAGTCAAGTGTTCCTACACCATAAGGCAGGGAGATACCTATGAAGGGTTGAAGGCCAAGGTTGGTTGTTCTGTGCGCCCCCCCTTGAGTTACCCAACTCTTGGAAGGGATCTAGGCCGTGACCCATTTCTAAGGCCAAAAATCTAAATTTCGCACTTTGACCGAGGTAGCTAGTGACCAAATTTAGGACATTTGCCTAGGTGGAAATTGTGGGCCGCAATTGCACCTTGATAAGATTTTGTGTGGCTATTGGAAAATATCGCCAAATCTTTCGAGATATGTACCCTTTACCCCTCATTATAACTGATTATTTCATCCTTCACTAGTTCCTCTCCCGGTGGCTTCAGACCTCACCGTTGAGTGCTCTTGGAAGGTCCATTGCTTTGAGAGGAAGGATGATATGTCTTTTAAGACATGAGAATTTATTTTATTTGTTCTCCCATGCAGCCGAAATTCACCTACCCATGTGTATGCTTATTTACAGTTGATTTATGTATAATGCTCATTTGATTACATGCAATTATGAGTTATATTATGAAGGTCCAAATTATACAAGTCTCTTGTTCATTTATTGCTATCATCACCATTTGCACACATTCACTTTTCTAGTCGAACATTACAGGGGACCCACAAAATACCCATTGTTCTAGACACTTTTAGAATATCCCTCTTATTCTAAGAGGAGTTCCTAGTCTTGTTGATTCGCCGG
>JZKD02S1673618.1:840998-855742 GCA_000966675.3 Picea glauca
GAAGTAAAACCCCACCAAATCCCTCTCAACGGTCAGGTCCACTGCCTACTCACACCATGGTTGGAACTAATCCTCCACCAACTCCCCCCATGCCATCCTTGGACTCTCTCAACATTCCTAATTTGAGTAAACTCGTGAATGATCCTATTTTACATGACCCCACATGGCCCAATATGCCTACCAAGCTACCTTCAGATATTCCAAAATTTGAAGGAAAACTAGGGGAAGATCCCTCAAACCATGTTATGACCTTCCACTTATGGTGCTCTTCAAACAATATCATGGATGACTCCATACGCGTAAGGTTATTTCAAATAAAACTCACTGGTTCATCAACCAAATGGTATGTGGATGAAAAATCAGGGTCCCATGTGACTTTTGAATCCTTGGCCAAAGCCTTTTTGGCCTTTTCCAAACTACCATTTCATCATGACACTAGTTTAGAACTTCTCTTCGAGTGAAAACAAAACTCAACTATGAATATTGTCAACCACATCCATGAATGGAGTCGATGTCGTAGTTTATGTAAAGCAGAAACCACCAGAGAACAACGTCTCGATTGGTTTCTAAAATCAATCATCTCTATCCTTGACAAATATGTGTCAGCCACGTTCCCCCAAACAGAAGAGGAATCCATAAAAAAGGATCAACAATTTGATCTCATTTATGCTCAATCGGGTTACTTATACACAGTATTACCTGATTCACCCAGACCTGTACCATTTGGCTAGGACAAACCTAGAATGTCTCATGTTGCAGATGACTTGATTGGTACCACAACACACCACAATTCGTACATACAACCACCACCTATGTATGGTGCACCCCAATATCCACAACCATATAGAGGGCCATCTTATTACCCTCCTTCCCCTTACCAACAACCATATTTTGTTTCTCCCCCTCCACCCATGAGTGGACCCTTTCCAACACCCATGATGCACCCAGCCTCTAAACCCAGTTTAGGTTCCCCTTCTACCTCAAGATATAACCTGGGCACTAGTGAAAGCACTTTTCCTTCCTATGCACCCTATGGATAGTTGCCACAAAAAAATCCGTATTTTCCATTTCTTGGTCCTCCACAGCCAGTTACTCCTTCACATGGAAAACCACACATCGTCGTTAATTTTTTTTATCCCTCTCCCATTCGACAACTTCATAATTTTTAAAAGTTGAATACGACAAATCCAGACCATCAGTCGAATAATGCCAAGAAGAAAGGAAAAAATCGAAACAATAATAACTCGGGACCAATGGGAAATGACCCCCAACAAAACCAAACTATTGGGGGCAACTAGAATCAAGGTAATGAGAACCCCCAAGGGGCCAATAACAACAAACGCTAAGGGAGGAACAAAAACAACCTCAGGATGAACTTCCCTTGTGCTCTTTTCTATGCGACTATTGTAGTTGTGTTATACCAGTTGAAGACCTCTGAATTTGTTAGGCCATCAATGCCTACGAGTCATCGCCACTTCTTATAGGTGTCCTTGCCTCTTTTTAGAGTATGTTCACCATTTATAATTGTCATGTGTCATTATCAAACCACCTCGAAGGGTGCTACGATTATCTACATCAACATATGACTTCAGTTATTATCTTACATTTTGAGTTACATGACACGAGCATGGGGCATGCCCACCTCATTTGTATACAGATTTTATTTTTTCTCCCTAGAGAAAGATTTGGGTCCCATCGTTTCCCCTCTCCCTCTGACAGATCGCTCTTGCAATTCCTCTCAAAACTCTTCATTACAATGGCACTCTTAGTAGAAGAAACATTGATGTATTTCAGCTATACGTATGTTCCTACCCTCACACATCAGGGGGGATTTGTTATCACTGAAATTTCATCCACAACATTGCACACAAATGGTTACAAAAACACTGTTTGAAATATCGTCATTGTTGTCAACAGTTGACATGATGATCTATTGTTAATGATGAATAACCACAATTAAGATTGTCGTTGATGTCAACAGTTAATGTGATGATCTATTGTTAAATGAAAAATGAGATTGTCATTGATGTCAACAATATATCAGTTAAGCAAGAGATGTCAAACAATGTGCAGAGATTGAAAGAGTGAACAGGAGAAGCGAATAATCGAAAGATCAAAAGCTCAAAAAAAATAGCACATTGCATAGAGAGGAAATCTGTGACTATTGTTGATCACGATAGGATCAATAATGATTCAATGATCAAAAAGTTCTGAAGGAAGAACGGATTGTAGAGATGTCATCGGGATTAGTGAAAATACTGAACAGTTGATCAGTGTGAAGAAAATGCGAGAAGCCTCAGTAGTCGTCAGATCAGAATGAGAAGCTCAATAGTCTTCCGATCAAGAGTTTGACCATGTTGATCATCTGATACAATGGACATCGATCATTTGAGTGACTGTGGGCTTGAGAACCATTGAAATATCATGACTGTTGATCTACTTCAAATATACCCATTAGCCGTCGGATCCAATGGAGCTACAAGGATGATAAGCCCAAGAGTTAGTTAACACTCCAAAGCAATGAAAAGATATGATCTGTTGGATCAAGTGGACAAGTGGCACATTTAGATAGTGACAAGTGTCAAAGTGAAATTGACATTTCAGGTACGTATATATCGTGAATTTGAATGACACATGGTAGCTGCTTGGCATGTGCAAAGTCATCAAGTGATGTCAACAAGTTTACATCACTCCAGGAGTCTTACTTCAGGATATTTCACCACTAGCAAATACTCTAAAGTCTGGAAGTCCCGAAGACTGAAATTATGAAATACACATGAGGATCCATGTCAGCAAGGACACGTAGCACAATAAGACATTAACAAGTGTCAAGTTGATTCAACATTTCTGATACGTGCAGGTCACGAATATGAGTGACACATGGCAGCTACTCAACACATGCCAAGTCATCATGTGATGTCAGTAGGTTTACATCATGTCGAGAGTTTCTACTTTGGGAGTTTTTCATAGCAAGCAAATACTCTAATATCCAGAAGTCCCGAACACCGAAATGTTGAAGGACCAAAGGGATGAAATGAAAATGTCAAAGTCGTGAAAGCCGAAAGGCCAAAGTTGTGAAGGTTGAAGTCATGAAGGTCCAAATGCCGAAGTACCGAAGGGTTGAAGTCCCAAAGGATGATTTTCTGAAGTAGACATGAGTCGTCTGATCTGAAGATCACATTAGGAGCAATCTCAACAGTTGATCTAATACAGTGGAAGGATAGAGTAAGTGTAATATATGAAGTCGCAGAGTAAATGGTGGCTGTCCATCTCGATGAATGATTAAGTCACAACCGTTGGATTTAGCAGTGTACGGAGGAGTGTAAGGTATAAATCAGACCATTGATCTGTCTCATGAAATAAACATGAAGCGTCCAATTATTTCGACGATATCATATTCGGGAGTTCTAAAGTATTGGAAGTCACAAAGACTTGAAGGGAAAAGTGTCAAAGTTACGACAACCCTCCATCTTGATGAATGACTAAGTCTTGGCCGTTGGATTTAGTAGTGAAAGGATGAGTGTAAGGTTAAATTTGACCGTTGATCTATCTCCATAAATAAACATGAATCGTCTGATTGTTTCAACGATATTGTAATAAGGAGTTTTGAAAAGTTGGATGTCACGAAGACCTGAAGGTTAAAGTGATAAAATCCCGTCAGTCGTCCATCTCAATAGAAGATCGAATCTTGACCATTGATTTTAAGGAAGCGCTCAAGCACTCATTTGGTCTAATTTCCTAAGCGTGAGGTCATCGTCGTTGGTCATATGGTAAAAAGGTTTAAAGGGGCAGAATGTATGTCACTTAGTTGGTAAGCCAGTGGTTCTGTAACGCACGGTCTTATGTGATGGTTTTAAGGAAGCACCTTCATGGAATCTAGTCTCAATAAATATAACAGAGATTAGGGATTGAGTATAAAGGATTAAATTGATCCATGAATGTGATCAATTTATGACAAAAATGAATAGATTCACAGTAATGATTAGAAGAGAATAAATCATGAAAATATGAATAAAGAACATAAAGGAAAAATGATATTAATTAAAGTTTAGATTATCATTTTAAATGAAAAGGTACAATGGTTCAAATAAAGGGACACAATGTTTTAAATTTCACACCAGTTTGAAGATTATATAAACGAGAAAAAGTGGTGAGAATAAGGTGTCTCTACAGTTCATAACAAAAGATCAAAAGCCGAAGAAGATTCCAAGAAGATATCAGAGGAAAGGAAATGTGAATTACAGAGAAGATGAAATGCGATGATGAGTGTCTTATCATATACCTCTAATCATAAGATCAAATTGATTCTATAATGGATCACTACTTCTGGTGTTGAAAAAACTCTAGTTGGATAGACTAGGTTCTATTAGCAAGTTGGATCTTGCGCCAAGCTGGGTCTTGGCTGAGAGTTGGTTCTCTTAGAGGAGTTGGTGCTTCTCACTTCAGTTGGTGCTGAAACATTTAGTTGGTGCTAAAAGAAAATCCTCTTTCACATATATTCATAGTACTATGTTCATATTTATTATACAAAAGCTTATACAAACATATGGTGTCTTTGTGTTCATTGTAATTATGATGTGATTGTTCTTAATCTGTTCAATTATTTTTTAACTGGTAACTTGTGAAAACAAATTGTTAAAATAGTCCAAACACTAATTCACCCCCCCCCCTCTTAGTGTGGGTTGTGTGTTATTTAATTTGTATCAGAGTGAAGTTCCTTCAAAACACAGTTTAAACACTGGAAGGTAGATCCTGAAGAAATGGGTGGACAGATGGTTCTCTCCACAATTGAATATCCTTTATTTGATGGAACAGATTACTCCTCATGGAGAGAAAATATGAAATAATATTTGAAGTCAAAAGGATCTGATGTTTGGAATTCAGTAGTAAGAAATTCGTGGGACTTAACTACATCAAAGAATCTATCCAAGATTACAGTCCAAAGAAGAGCAAGGAAGGATAATGAAGTGGAATTGAAGGTTCTTCTCAATGGATTATCAGATGCAGTCAAGACAAGAATAGGACTATGCAAATCCACTAAGGACTTATGGCTAAAGTTAGAAAAGATGTATCAAATTAAAAATAAAGACACAAAAGACATTCCTATCAAGGATGAAGATGAAGACTCAACCATCAATAAAAGTAAGGACTCTCCACAATATTTCGATTGCAATGGAAATGATATTGAACCCCAATGATATTGAACCCTCCTCTGCAAGAAAAGAAGAAGACTCAGATACAATAACAAAATGTTCTGTTAGAAACTATCCCATGGAAGAAGAAGAAGAAAGACTATCAGAGGCTAAAGAAAACGTTGTTTGGAGTTTCTCTGAATACCTCTATCACCATAATGAATCAGACTATATCTATCTTCATGACTACACTCAAAAATTCCTTGAAAAGAGTCAAAAGCATGTCTTGAAAATAAAGGAAATGCTCAAGGACAGTGATAAGATGATTTATGAGCAGGATAATCAGTTAGAAAACAAAGAAGATGAGATCAAAATATTGAAAACAAAAGTTGTTGATCTAACAAAAGAAAAGGAAGAGGAAATCGAGAGACTGAAAAATGAAATTGGTCAAGAAAAGAAAGAGAAAATCAATAGACTAAAAAATGAAATCAATCAAGCAAAGGAAGATGATGTCTCAAGAAAAAACATTGTAGATATAAAGGAACTAAGGGAAAACTATGTCAGACTTCAAATCCACCTTGAAGAAGACAAAAGAAGAGAAGAGGTAGTAAGGAACCAGTTGGAAAAAAAGGAAGAATCTTGTCATGAGCTAGAGGCAGAAGTTGTGAATCTTAGAAAGAAGGTTGTGAAGTTAGACACTCAAAACAAGTTCTTGAACAACTCCATGACCCTGGATGAGATCTTGGATAGTCAAATATCACCATATGACAAATATGGCCTTGGATACAATAAGGAAGAAATCAATACTCCTAAGAAATCTGATACAGGTCCTTCATTTGTAAAAGGTGAAAACTGGTTTGACACACGTCCTTCATTTGAAAAAAATGAAGACATGTCTGAAAAAGCTCCTTCATATGCAAAAAGTGAAAGTAAGCATGACTTAGGTTCTTCACGTTCAAGAAATAAAAGCAACACTACAAAATTTAGAAGATCAGATCATGGAAGACATCCAGAAGCTATTCATAGACCTCAAAGAAAGTTCAGAAGAGAGACACCTTCATGGATGAATCAAAGAAGGTATGAGAGTATCTTTAATGATTATTGTTTTTCTTGTAATGTATATGGTCATAAAGCCTTGGATTGTAGGCACCATGGAAGAAAACAAGTAGGTAGGTTCAACAATAGTATAAGATGTTGGAATTGCAATCATGTTGGACATATTGCTCCACATTGGTACACTATGAGATGCTATAGTTGTGGTGGATATGGCCACAAACCCTATAACTATTGGAGCTCAAGAAAATAGTCAATGAGAAATGCATCATACAATATGACAATAAGAGTAAACAAGAAGACATGGAAAAGAAAATGTGAAGTACCAAATGAGAAAGATGAGGAAAATATTGTTCCTGAATTTGATGAAGTTAATAATAGGAGTTTGGAGGATGAAAATTCTAAGGAATATTCTCAAAACAAGGATAAAGAAGCTTCTAGTTCACATAATAATGACATTGAAGATGAATCTTCAACACTAGAACAAGAAGAAGAAGTTATAGATAAACCCATTGTGCAAAAAAATCTTAAGATCATTACCTATGAGATATGATGCAAATATTTCTTCAATTAAAAATAGATCCGATCTAAATACACTCACAGTTGATCAACTCCATGGAATCTTTACAGCATATGAAATGAGAATAGGACATGATAAATTAGCAAAAGATGAAACATATTTCAAAACATCTGAGACAAATATAAATCAAGAGCAAAACCTCAATCCGGCCATCATGAAGAATCTGATGTGGAAGAAGCCAATTTCATTAGAAAACTTCAGAAAGGATAAGGGAAGTACAAAGACAAGCTTCTTTTCAAATGTTTTAACTGTGGCAAAGTTGGTCATTTTGCATCCAAGTGTCCCTATCCCAAGGAGGACCCTGTATATGGATGATATAAAAACAATTGGTATCCTAGTTAGTTATCGATGAAAATCTATGGACAAAACCAAGGGTTGTTTGAATAAAGATGAGCTACAATTGCACAGTGTTCCAGTAGGACATCGACATCCGCAGAAGAAATTTTGATGTAAAAATGAGGTAAATAACATTCCGTAAAGATAACAAGAAGAGAAACCTTGTCAAGAAAAACTATCCTTCTAGAAACAAAGAAGTAGAACAATAAATAAAAACTCAAGGGCAGTTCTGACTAAAAAAAATTGAAATTAATTAGATTAAGTATTGAAAAGACTCGATCACTACAAAAATTTGTATCAAGAAGACTACTGATATGAACCACAAAAATCCCAAGAAACTGAGATAAGAAGTTAGTAAATCAACAGGGGATAAAACCTTGTCAGGAAGAGCTACCTTTTCATATATAAAAGGGGAGAGTAGTTAGAAGCAGAGAGATAGCATATTGACATGGGGAGTCATTCATTTATGAAAGAAAAAGGTTGATTACAGGAGGAGCTACCAGTGGATAGAGAAGTACTTATACAGATAGATCATAGGAAAATAAACCCTTTGTGATTGATTTCAAAGGGGGAGAGAAACTTCATATAAAGGAAAACTTCATATAAAGTAAAACTTCATAAAAGGAAACCATCAACACAGGGGGCGTTTTTGTATATGAATTTAATGGGTTGACCTCAATGACAAAGGGGAAGATTGTTGGAAATATTGTCATTGATGTCAATAGTCGATGTGATGATCTATTGTTAATGATGAATAACCATAGCTGAGATTGTCATTGATATCAATAGTCAATGTGATGATCTGTTGTTAAATGAAAAATGAGATTGTCATTGATGTCAACAGTATATTAGTTAAGCAAGAGATGTCAAACAGTGTGCAGAGATCGAAAGAGTGAATAGGAGAAGCGAATAATCGAAAGATTAAAAGATCAGAAGGAATAACACATTGCACAAAGAGGAAATCCGTGACTATTGTTGATCACGATAGGATCAACAATGATTCAATGATCAAAAAGTTCTGAAGGAATAATGGATTGTAGAGATGTCGTCGGGATTAATGAAAATACTGAACAGTTGATCAATGTGCAGAAAATGCGAGAAGCCTCAGCAACCGTCCGATCAGAATGAGAAGCTCAACTGTCATCTGATCAAGAGTTTTCCCATGTTGATTGTCTGATACAATGCACATCGGTCATTTGAGTGACCGTGGGCTTGAGGACCATTGAAAGATCATGATCGTTGATCTACTTCAGGAATACCCGTCAGTCTTCGGATCTAGTGGAGCTGCAAGGAGGATAAACCTAGGAGTTAGTTAACACTCCAAAGCAGCGAAATGATCTGATCTATTGGATCAAGTGGACAAGTGGCACATTTAGATAGTGACAAGTGTCAAAGTGAAATTGACATTTCAGGTACGTATATATCATGAATTTGAATAACATGTGGTAGATACTCGGCACGTGCGAAGTCATCAAGTGACGTCAGCGAGTTTATGCCACTTTGAGAGTCTTACTTTGGGAGACTTCACCACTAGAAAATACTCTAAAGTCTGGAAGTCCCGAAGACTGAAATTCTAAAATACACATGAGGATCCACATCAGCAAGGACACATGGTGCAATCATACACTGACAAGTGTCAAGTTGATTCAACATTTCTGATATGTGCAGATCACGGATATGAGTGACACATGGTAGCTACTCTGCACATGCCAAGTCATCATGTGACATTAGCAGGTTTACATCACGTTGGGAGTTTCTACTTTGGTAGTTTTGAATAGAAATCAAATACTCTAATATCCAAAATTCCCGAACACCGAAATGCTAAAGGACCGAAGGGACGAAATGACAAAAGGTTGAATGGTTGAAGTCACAGAAAGTCAAAATGCCGAAGTCACGAAAGACGAATGTCGAAGGGCCGAAGTCATGAAGGCTGAAGTCACAAAGGCTGAAATGCCAAAGTACCGAAGGGCCTAAGGGATGAAGTCCCGAAGGATGAATTTCTGAAGTGGACATGAGTCGTCTGATCTGAAGATCATATCAGGAGCATTCTCAACCATAGATCTAACACAGTGGAAGGTTAGCATAAGTGTAATATGCGAAGTCATAGATTAAATGGTGGTTGTCCATCTCGATGAATGATTAAGTCACAACCTTCAGATTATTAGTGTACGGAGGAGTGTAAGGTCTAAAGCGGACCATTGTTCTGTCTCCACGAAATAAACGTGAAACGTCCAATTGTTTCGGGGATATCATAATCGGGAGTTATGAAGTATTGGAAGTCATGAAGACCTGAAGGGAAAAGTGTCGAAGTTACGACAGTCATCCATCTTGATGAATGACTAAGTCTTGGCCGTCAGATTTAGCAGTGAAAGGATGAGTGTAAGGTTAAAGTTGATCGTTGATCTGTCTCCGTAAATAAACGTGAACCGTCCGATTGTTTTGGTGATATCGTAATCGGGATTTTTGAAAGGTTGGATGTCACAAAGACCTAAAGGTCAAAGTGATGAAATATTGTGAGTCGTCCATCTCATCAGAAGATCGAATCTTGACCGTTGATTTTAAGGAAGCACTCAAGTGCTCATTTGGTCTAATTGCCTAAGTGTGAGGTCATCATCGTTGGTCATATGGTAAAAAGGTTTAAAGGGGCAAAATGTATGTCGCTTAGTTGGTAAGCCATTGGTTCTGTAATGCACGGTCTTATGTGATGGTTTGAAGGAAGCGCCTTCACAAAATATAGTCTCTGTAAATATAACATATATTAGAGATCGAGTATAAAGGATTAAATTGATCCATGACTGTGATCAATTTATGACAAAAATGAATTGATACACAATCATGATTAAAGAGAATAAATCATGAAAATATGAATAAAGAAAAAAAAGGAAAAATGATATTAATTAAAGTTTAGATTACCATTTTAAATGAAAAGGTACAATGGTTCAAATAAATGGACATGATGTTTTAAATTTCACACCAGTTTGAAGATTATATAAATGAGAATAAGTGGTGAGAATAAGGTGTCTCTACAGTTTAGAACATAATATCAAAAGCCGAAGCAGATTCCAGGAAGATATCAGAGGAAAGGAAATGTGAATTATAGAGAAGATGAAAAGCGGTGATGAGTATCTTATCATATACCTATGATCATAAGATTGAATTGATTCTATAATGGAACACTACTTCTGGATTTGAATAAACTCTAGTTGGATAGACTAGGTTCTATCATCAAACTGGGTCTTGCAGCAAGTTGGGTCTTGCGCCAAGCTGGGTCTTGGCTGAGAGTTGGTGCTATCAGAGGAGTTGGTGCTTCTCACTTCAGTTGGTGCTGAAACATTTAGTTGGTGCTAAAAGAAAATCCTCTTTCACATATATTCATATTACTATGTTCATATTTATTATACAAAAGCTTACACACACATTTGGTGTCTTTGTGTTCATTGTAATTATGATGTGATTGTTCTTAATCTGCTCAATTATGTTTTAACTGGTAACTTGTGAAAACAAATTGTTAAAATAGTCCACACACTAATTCACCCCCTCTCTTAGTGTGGGTCATGCGTTCTTCAAATACAACAATGACAACAACTATTAGTTCACCTGTAGCACCAAAATACATTTTCAAAAGGCAAAAAATATACAAACTGGGAAAAAAATTGACATGCACAAACTCACTAAAAGAAGTGCACGGGCCAAAGAATCTCGTAGAGTGCACAATGCGCCATATGCACGACTGTGTACGAGAAAAACGGTGCACTCTATGAATGGTGCATTTATGGTTCTTGTCGCCCCCCCAACCACTTATGGACCAGCTCCCAACTTGATTTGACCTTCATATTTGAGAAAAATATGAATGGGGGGTTGGTCAAGGACCAAAGGGTGCCCTAAAGGGCCCCTTGTTCACACTAAGAACCAGTTGAATATTTCCTTGAAGAAATGTTATAAATGGAGGCCATGGGTGCAATAATAAATCAAGATCTTCATAGTATTGTTATGCTACCTCAATTCTCCCTTGAGAATCATCTTTTATCCTAGGATCATTCTAGCATCATTCCAATAGGCCATTCCACTCACCTATTGAGGGAATATGCATCGATTTTCTTTATCATTTTCCATTTTTATTCCATTGTAAGAAGAGCTCTCCATTAGGGAACTCAAGATCCCTCCCAAGGAGGAAGAGGGGACTCATAAGTCCTCATTTTTCTCTACGGTGTTTTACCAACTAATATAGTTATCCATTGGTGGCATAATCTTGGTCATTGGTTGATTGTTTATGGTTCTAAAAGTTTCTTATGCATTCTATTTTTATTTCCTTAGTTGTTTTTAGTTCGTTTAGTTGTTTATTTAATGTGTTTGTCTTGTTTAATCCATGCACTAACCTCTATCTGTCTAGCAAGCCCAACTAGGCATGCAATTGCCATTGTTTTGCTCACCCGAGTGACGAAATGAGCACAACATACAATTTTCCTGATTAATGATTATTGCGGGTACATTTTGGAAGAGGTACAGGTGAGCGTATGTGTCAATGATGGATCCTTCCAATTTATTCTTGAATTTCTTAGTGTTGATTTTGAATCTTTGAAGGATTCTTTCATCAATTTTGATCTGCTAAAGATTTTCTTCCAACTCTTTGATCCTTGCCTTTTTCTCTTTGTTTTGCTGATGCAATATTCGTATGTTGTCTACATTAGCATTCATGAATGAATATCTAGCCATAGTTGTTTCTACATTATCTTGTCTAACATCTCCCATCATGGGAACATGGGTGAAAACCAAGATTCATGCTCCTTTTGTTACCGATACTTTCTTCACCTTCTCTTGCATAATCGTACCTATTGTTTTGTCATAGGTGAAGCTGCTTAGGTTCAATACTCACTCGACTAAAATGGTTCCTAGATCCAAAGTCCTAAGTCGTGGCCTGAAATACCAGTGGTATATGTTTTTAGAATGTCTATTTCCATGGGATGTATGTCCCCCCCTCTATCTTCCATGTCTTTCCATTGCCTTTCTTCTTCAACAACTTTGTCAGCTGCCTCTTTATATTCCTTTTCCTCTTTTTCCGATGTTTCTTTTTGTTGATGTTTTTGGTATTAGCAAGAGGTATTCACCTTTGGGACAACTTTTCTTAGATATAAAGATGTCAAGAAGTTAAAGGAAACCATTAAACAGTTCGAAGAATCCTAAGAAGAAATTAGAAGATCGAAAAAGAGAATTCATCCCCACAGAATAATAATAAAGAAGAAATATAATGCTCCATAAGTAAAGTCGGCCCCAAAAGAAAAAGACAAAGTGAAAATATAATTTCTAGAAGATAAGTCGACCCTACTTGAACAGACACTTGTTCGGAAAAGACACCTTCCCAGTCAGGTATAAATAAAGGTGACACCTTCCTCATTTGTCACATACATTCAATCATCCCTTGTGCAATTTTAGAGGAGAGAAGCAATTTCAACAGTCCAACAAAGAAGTAAGGAAGAAGGGTGCAAGTTGGCTAGGGTTTCCTCATAACCCTCACTAGGGTTTATCTCCATTGTCTTGGTGGTGTGCTGGGGGAGACCAGATACTATAGCGCTTTGTCTAGGGTTTGTTGTAGCTATGTTGTTGGGATATCTCTTATGAAAATAAGTACACATTGTTGGGATTCTTCTTTGTTGGTTTTCTCTAGTGTATAGAGCTTTCTCATGGTTATATTGTATTGGAAAGGATATTCTCTCTAAAGAAAATTCTGTTGGGTTTTTTCCCCTTGTAAAGAAGGGTTTCCCGGGATAAATGTTTGTGTCTTCTTGTGCTTGTTTATATTTCAGCATATGATTATTGAATGTTAAAAGAATATCTAAATTGATATGGTAAATGTAATGCTAACTAATTTTATAAAAAATAAACATGGTATCATAGTTCATTACCTTCAGAACAATATAATCACTGGAAGGAAGATCGTGAGATTTACCAGATTGTTGCAATTTGTCGTCGATCAAGACCTAAACCTTGTCAAGCTCATTGAGAAACCTATTGGAGGATGTTGGGAATAATTTTGTCGTAGATTATCTTGCCCTAACCTAGTGCACCTCCTGGTGGTCTCATATTACAACCTAGTGAAACTTGAAATTTCTCATTGTAGTTACAGTTGTAGTTTCCGTTATAGTTGCAATTGCAGTTGCAGTTGTAGTTTCTAGTTGCAGTTACAATTGAATTTACACTTGTAGTTTCCAGTCATTAGTTGTAGTTTCCAGTTGCTAGTTGCACACACCTTGAGATTAGAAGACAAGCTAGATGGTGCTACAAAATTCTAGGTAGGAACTTTTATATGTTTTTCAAGTTATATTATCTAGCAGAACATAAATTTGTTTGTAGGGGATGTACAAGGGACCTTTTTCCAAACAACAATATATGGATACAAAGGGATCTGAGATTCAGTGCATTCAAAAAAACAATGCATCCTCCCTAAAAGTTAAAGAATTCAGGTTTGAGTGTTTAAATTGATATGCCTCTAACTGCATAGCTGTTATGGAATTATTGTGATCTTATGAACATATAGTTGTGTCTTGATCTATTGAAGTTAAGATGTTTATACTAACCACTTAATACTAGATATGCACTTGTTTGAAAGCCAATTTGATCTCCCCTATAGGAGATATTCTTGTTTTATTGTTTGTCCCAGGTAGTTTATCTTGTAAATTCCATGAAGGTTACCATGGAGGCGGGTCACCAGTGATAGCTCTGAGAGGGATATATAGTGACAGTTGTAGAAGGAAACATATTAGATAATATCTAGTTTGAGACATTAAGAAGTATGACCAGATAGGGATTTGTGTACATGACAATATTAATTCATGTATTTAAGAAAAAGAGAATGCAATTATATGGCATTGATTAGCGATATCACGAGGAGGAGGTATCCTTCAGGAGGTATAGAGGATCTCACATGGATATTGACAGTGAGAAGTAGGAGGATATGGTGTCTTCTCCCCCTCACCCCTTCAATAATTCAGAGGGATCTAATTGATCCTATTGATCTAGTTGATCTAGTAGATCCTATTAATGTATTTCAATAGGATAGAAGAGGCATGCATGGGCTCATCAGAATTTGCAGGAGGTAGAGAGACATGAAAATCATCGTGGTAATTTCATAGAGAGCAAGAGACCTCATATATTCTTGGGCTATGTTGCAACGATGAGCCACATCATTGATACTGAGCCTTCCTTTTATGAGGAGACATTTATTCAATAGGTATGGAGAGATGCCATGATGGAGGAGTATCAATCCATCATGAAGAATGATGTGTGGGATAATGTTTCGAGACCTGAGAGAAAGTATGTGGTGACTTCCAAGTGGATCTATAAGATCAACATGCATCTGAAGGGAGCATAAATAATAACACAATGAGATTTTTGTCTACAGAATTTTCTCAGGTAGAGGGAATATACTATGAGGAGACATTTTCTCCTATTGCTCGATACACTTCCATTAGGACAATCATTTCCTTTGCTTCAACTATGGGTCATATACTACATCAAATGGACATGAAGACTTTTGATTAAGGTTGGTTGTCATTGATGTCAACCCTTGAAGAAAGCCCCATAGCACAAAGGTTTGGGTAATGGACACAATATTGTTTGATGTAAATATGACTCATTATTGTTTTTTC
>JZKD02S1673619.1:66384-79607 GCA_000966675.3 Picea glauca
TGGATCAACGGTCCAGATCACATGTTGATCTGACGGTTCAGATTCAGTCGGGATTTCGCATTTCGCGAAATCGGGGTTTTTGTTGCATTGTGTTCTTTGCATTATGAAATCCCGAACCCCGAATCTCCGATGAAGCCTCCTGGCTGCCATGCGTCCATTCAAATGAACGGTCCAGATCCCTGCTTGATTTAACGGCTGCGATTAAATCGCGAAATCGCATATCGCGATTTCGTGGTTTTCTCTGTTGAGTGAATCGAACATTGTGAAATCCCGATCCCCGAAACTCCGATGACTTATCTCCCTCGCATCTTTTGCAGATCTGACGGCTGTCGGGTTTTTCGAGAGAGATCCGATGGCTCTCGGTCTCTTTCCTATGCTCCTTGCCCGTAAAAGAGCGCTATGCCTCCTGAGCTTATTCTCCTCGAATCCTTAAAGGGTTTTATCCTTCTTATCCTACCAGCTCCGCTGTTGCCATCAATGACAACAACCATCAATACACATTTGTTTCTTGTTCAATATTTGCCAACAAGAAGGACTCAACCCCAGAGCAATCCAACCACCACCATGAATGCATACCTTCCCTACATAAGGGGGGTCACACAAAAGATTTCTAAGGTCTTGAGAAGAAAGGAAATCATGACTTCCTTCAAACCCTTGACAACTATTAGACAAAAAATGAGGTCCGTGAAATACCCCATCGACAAGCGTCATGGGAAAGGAATCTACAAGATCTCTTGTTCCTATGGAAAATGCTATATTGGAGAAACAAGATGATCATTCCAAGTAAAAATTAAGGAACACAAACCAGACATTAGAAACGAACATTATCGCACATCTGCATTAATAAATATATTAATTTATTACTTAATACCTTATGCCTTAATATTATTACTTTTTACTCATTAATTTAACTTATTACTTAGTACCTTATACCTTAATAAATATATTTAATACTTATTAATTATTACTTTATACTCATTAAGTATCTTCACTTATTATTATTACTTATTGTTACCTATTATTTATTATTACTTACCTTTACTTACTTTACTTTCTTTTACTATTAACACTTATTTGTAATTTATCCATTATTTATTTCTTATCACTTTAGGTTAACTTTTTAAACCTATTACATATTCTTGAATACTTACTAATTATTACTTTAATAATTATTAATTATTATTACTTACTGTTTTTTATTAATATTACTTAGTATTACTTATACTTATTTATTACTAGTTAATGTATCAATTTAACTTTAAAACTTATTAATTATTATTACCTATTAATTACTTATCGTTACTTTTACTTATTATTTCTTATTTATTACTATTACTATTAATTGTATTTTATTTATCACTTATTAATGTATTATTCTTTAATCAAACTTAATATTAATTATTAATAATTTAATTTACTTCCTACTTTTTTATTTTTCCACTATTAACTACTAAACTTCCTTCTCCTTCCGTCTATTTCTCATCATAGGCGTAGGGTTATTTTAAGTTTCTAATACTTTGAGGTTTAAATATTACTATTAGGTTTCAATCCATCCGATGGGTCTTAAACTACTCTTAGAATATCTTATATATATATAATTATGAACTACTCTTAGAATTTAAATTGTCATGCATCTTATATATATAATTATGAATGCATCTTATATATATACTTATGATTTACAACTCTCACTTTCGATGATTTGTCCCGATGGTGAATCCAGTTTGAGGATTCGAAACATCGATGAAAAAATGACTTCAACTCTGGATAATATAGAAAACCTCATAGAAAATGTTTTATGTTACTTATTGGTGATTATACAAGAATGAATTGGGTTGCCTTTCTCAGAAATAAAGCTGAGACATTTGAACAGTTTAAAGCCTTCAAAGCTTTATTTGAGAATGAGACTGACTTGAAAATCAAATTTTTAAGGTCAGATAAGGTAGGTGATTTTACATCCATTGTGTTATCACACGATTTGTAGTTAGGGAAAATCCCAACCCCAACAACAAACGTGTGATACAACTGGGGACACCTATAATTGTCACCTCAATATATATCCCCCTCATTTTAGTGATGGACAAGTCCAAAATTACGAAGGCTTCTCGGGTGACCTCAAGGGGATAAGGGGAACAAGAATGAAAGTGGGAAAAGACCCCTATTTTGGTCACTTGAACAGGGTGGCTAAGTCTTCTTGAAGAGAGGCTTGGGAAAGGAATGAATATCACTTGGACAACACCTGCAAAACACACGTTAGGACAAAAAACCCAAATTCAAATATCGATAATAATCCACTAACCACTAAGGACTTGGAAAGCTATGCTTTCTTTCCTAAAAATACAAAAGAAAGTAAGTTTATAACAAAAATGATCAAATCATAATAGTTGTGTGAAAACACCATCAAAACTTTCAATAAATGATATGGATTGAAAGTTGCCAACTAGTATATAAATATGAAACCTTTAAGCATTAGTTTTGACGGTTAGATTGGTTGCTACACAAGTGTTATCAACAATAATTAAATTGTAACAACAACAATATTTAATAACATAAATCATCAAGTGAATGGATCAAATTGATTCTCTGGACCATGATGGTGTGGTGGAAACTACCATGTTGTTGACAATGAGTGGTGATGCATGGTGGAGAGGAGGGGATCTATCTTCGCAATGTGGGATATGTCAGTCATTTGGATCTCGACAGTCCAAGTCTGCTACCTATAGGCCTTGAGATGTCATCTCCTTAGTTATCCCTAGGTTGGGGGGGGGATAAAATATGGCTCCGACATGGGTATATGTGTTCTTCATAGAACACATGAGAACCTCAACATCTCCTGGTATGACATGTTCCTACACACACTTAAACAAACATTAGAGCATCGGAGGGTGGTGAACTCACCCTTTCATTCATATAAGAAAAACTTTAAAAATTCAAAATTGACAACTATAATATTTCTTAAAAAGAACTTTTTTTGCATTTTTTAAAAACCGTATAACTAACATGCAATCATGAACATTCAATTCACATAAATGTATAACAAAAACCATGCATAGATGCAAGAAGACCAATATGTAAATCAAAGCATGTATTCAAAATGAAAGAAAATGTAATTACTCTACCATGACATGCATATGAAATATATAGTACAAGTTCAAGAAATGCAAATGAACTACCTACTTACCTAGGGTGTTAGGCCCATAGAAATCAAAACCCTAAAGATGTCAGGTGAAATCGTACAACCAATGCAACCAACTGCTCATCTCATCAAGGTATCTCCCCATGTGATTAATCATGAGATACAACAAAGATATGTCAAGTACACAATAATCATGAGCATAAATAAACGTGTGATTAATCATAAACATCAACTCATGGAGGTGGGTGGGAGGGATACAATCTTGCTAGAAAGAAAATCCATAAGCTTGATCCATCCATATTTGAATAGGGATACCACATATAGAAAATGGCTCATATTCTTCCTCACTCACATGATCATTTTTTTTCTGAAGACTCAGAGGAGATAAAATATCCAAAGAATGCCTTATGATTTCCCAAATAAACAAGCACAAGATAAAGGAAATACATAGATATAGAGACATAACCCTTCTCCATATTCAAAACATGTTTCTTCTTTATACGTTTTTACAAATCCATGCATACTACCTCATGCTGAAAATATTGTTTCCCTATAGCATGGATCTTTGATTGTTCTAAGTTGGACACATCCTCATATCCTCCAAAATTTGAGCATGAAGATGGTTTAGAATATTCATCAACTAACAGTTATGAGTGTTGGAAAGGATAAGCCCCAAGGTATGGAGTGGAAATTGACATAAGTGTACCGTAACAAGTCATATCCCGGTGGATGAAAAAATATTGTGATCATATAATCATTAGGTTTCCAAATATCTGGATCGTCCATGCATGGAAAGAAATCCTCCAAAGGATAGATTTATGCATTCTTTATCTGGAAGTTGTCCTTGATGTCGTAGATGGGATATTTATCAAAAATGAAACAACTAAAATCCCATTCAAACTTTCAAACAAACATGAAATCATCAATATGATTGTCAACTGTATTGAGGGATGCTCCATGAATTCACCTGTATCATTGGATTTGATTGCTTCTTCACAAGGTTGGTCAATTTCATCTTCCAATGTCTTGTCTGGGTATTCAATGTGAGAAACTTCATCGGGATATTATTGGAAAATGTATTCATAGGTATGTTCTTAAATTATTTCTTCATATACAAGAGCTTTACCTTTAGTAAGAGGTTCTTCACCAACTTGTTCCTTAGTAGGTTCTTGAAGTAACCATTTTATAAGATTCATCAGATGCTCAGTGGCTTCATCAACAAATTTTTTCTTTTCCATTTGCAAAAGTGTCCTTTTGATATAGTAAGTTATGGGCAGTGGCCCATCCTAAGTGTCACACAAATCCCATGGTGCCATAATTCCATTGTTTGAAATGAAACCTTCACAGAGATTCCATATGAGGTCAAGGATCATCGAAGATGGAGAAGGTAGCTTCCCTCAGTGGATTACCCAGATAAACTTATACGAAGTTCATCAAAAGTTTATAAGAGGGTAATTCCATTAATGGAGTTGCAAATAAAGCTTGGGGTAAAAGGATTTGAGGGAAAATATTTCCAAATGTCATTTTTGGCTCAGAAAGGATCCAAAATCCTCCCTAGCAACAACACCAAAAATGTTATCGTACAATTTGTAGCTAGCGTAAAGCCCAACCCAAAAAAAAAACATGTGACATAATTAGGGACACCTATCACTGTCACCTCAATAGATATACCCCTCATTTTATTGATGGATAAGTCCAACACAACGGAGGATTCCTCGTTGAACTTAAAGGAATAAGGGGGAACAAGCACAAAAGTGGAAAAGGCCCCTATTTTTCTCACTTGAATAGGATGGATAAGGATTCTTGAAGAGAGGCTTGGGAAAGAATGAAGATGGTTCAAACAACACCTGCAAAACACACATTAGGAAACAAAACCTAAAGAAAAATATCAATAATAAGCCACTAACCACTAAGGACATGAAAATCTATCCTTGTTGTCCTAAAAATGAGATAGAAAGTAAGATTATAAAAACAATGATAAAATCATGATAGCTGCATGAAAACACTATCAAATGTTACCATAAATGATATGGAATGAAAGCTACCAACTAGTAGATAAAGATCAAGCCTTTAAGCATTAGTTTTGATAGTTAGATTGGTTGCTACACAATTTTTATGAGAAATAAGTAAATTGTAACTGTAGAAATATTAACCACCAAAAACAACAAGTGAATGGCTCAAATTGATGTTCTTGACGAGTAACTCAATGTTCAATAGATAAATAATGATTTCCACGGTTAAATTGTGAAAAGCGTAAGAGGTAGCAGTAAAAGTAATATCCCTAATGGTTGTAGCTAACAATTTAAGAAAGCTAAACTCAAAGTTTATCAACCATTTAACTATCAATCACTTGTTTTTATCATGAAGAGAGAGAGAGAGAGAGAGAGAGAGATTACCATGAAACTTTGTCACTTTACTACATCAATGAAGACTAGTGCCTTTAATGGGTTATGGAGTCACTTGTTTGGATAGAGAATTAACCAAAATAGGAGAAGTGTAGAGGGACTATGGATAAACCCTTATAGCACCAAAAAAGTCTCCTTCTTCTAAATCGTTTATCTCACCAATCAAGACTAAACTAGGGTTTAGTGTTTCTAGGGGTGTAAACCCTCTTACTCCCTAGAAATCAAAACCCTAATCAAAGTTTTCTTCAAGGGTGTAGAGACTCCTACTTCTTGAAACAATTCTTGAGTGGTCTTATCTATGTGAATAAACATTGTGAGTTATGGAGGGTGTAAACACTCTTACTCCTCCTAGGGTTTTTCCAACAAAATCAAGCAAATTACCATATGATTGTAGAAAATTCAGTTATTAGACAATACATTGATAAAGAAAACCTTACTCAACCAAACAATACCCTACAAGACTTCACCACAAGCTTCCAAGAAGATATTGCACTAGTAGAGATCATCAAAAAGCAAATAGAACCACATTTGCACAAGAAAAGAGACATAGTGAATCCTCCAAGAGGGCCAAAATTGCAACTCAAATGGTATTTTTTGTAGTGATGAGTTATGTTAAAATGAAAAATGACTTGCCTCTATTTATAGATGGAAATCCAAGTCATCTTTGTCCACATTTACAATTTAATCCATAATTTTAGTTCAAAACCAAAGTCATAATGATTAACTAGCTAAATGATTTGTTCTTTTTTCCCACATAGGCCACAAAATAATAAAATAAAGGAAYRCAATCCCATAAAACTCTTATYCAAGTAGGAACGTGTGAAAGTAAKCCTCCAAAGGTTAGRATGCYATGGTGTAAAGGTGCCACATCATCCCCAAKTCAAGCAAAAGTGTGGGGTCACAAGCCCACAACATCACTAAGTGCACAAAATACACCTAACGATCTCCTAAATGTGTGATGTCATGCTACAAGAGAGGGACATTTGGGCATAGGAGGGTGATGCCATCCCTTGTTCATGATTTCGGGCCACGTTCATTTGCTAGGGACATCATCCAAGGAGCAATGCTTATCATTCTAGGCCTCTAATGTGTGGGGTGCAACACCCATCCAATGGGATTGCATTCCCCTATGAAGGTCCAAGTGGCTTAGTCCCTTCATGAAATACTTTCACCGTGAAACATCTTGCAACGATAGGAAAATACACCCTCCAAGGGTCCACAATTCATATGAATCATGCCAAGTAAGCCACATTCAATAAAATAACCACCCAAACAAGTGTATTAGGTTCCCCTTTTCAAAATAAACAAATGCTCAAAGACCTTATAAAATTTACCAAATTTAGGTATGGGAGGGGTGTCATGGTGTCCTATTGGGTAGGTCAATCCCCAAGTCAAGGAATGTTTCCGAAGAAGACCCCCTCTAGGCCATGTGGTGATTATGAGTTGGATTGGGGGAAGTACTCTTAGGCATGGGGTTCTTGACATATGAAGGGCTCATATTGTCTCATTTATGGGTGCCTTTGTGGAGGTTGTGTTGCATTCCTTCATTTGCAATGAAACATTTTTCCAAGCCCTTTATTTTCCTTTGTTTTTTCATTTTTTGATCCAACCATTGAGTGGTGTGTGCAAAGGAAAGAAAAATGTCACTGCAATTCCACTTGAAGTTATAACACATTGAGTGCTATGTGCACTAGAAATTAAATAACACCGCAATGCATTCCCCCATCAAGAATGATATTTTTTATTTATTTTATTTTTTAAAAGGTCCTTTATTTTCATAGAGAAGAAATTTATGGCTCTTATGACCTTAGGGTGATCATATAGAAGGATGAATTTTGTCTTTTGATATTTACAGTGCTAGTTGCAAAACCTATGGGCCTTTAGCTCCTTCTTCCCATGAAATAAGGTACAAGCCCTTCTTGGGGTCAAAAAATCCAGAAACCCAAAATATGAGGAAACATAGGGGAAGAAGTATGGAAAGTGGTAAGTATGAGTGGGAATGGTATGTTGATCCTTCAAGGAGACCCCCCAGTAGCAACCTTGTTCCCAAGGGTGGCCGACTAACTAGGATACCATGTCAACTACCAAGGTGAAATCAGGAAAAAGATATAATTTCCAGGAAAACACTCCATAATCAATAACGAGATCTTTGCAACATGCTCAAATGCTTCAATTATTAAAGTGACACTTACCATGAGACTGAACTTGTTACCTCATGAAGCAAGACTTGTTGTCTTCCATGGACCATGTTGGTATGGTGGATGTTGCTATGATGTTAACAATGAGTGGTGATTTGTGGTGGAGAGGAGGTGCTCTATCTACTCAATATGCATTATGTTGGTCATATGGATCTCGACACTCCATTTTTGCTACCTATGGGCCTTGATATTTCATTTCCTTAGTTACCCCTAGGCTGGGGGGGGGTAACACAATGATTTTGAAGAATTATGTGAAACTCATGGAATAAAAAGACATTATTCAACTGCAAGAACTCCTCAACAAAATGGAGTGGTTAAGAGGAAAAACATACATGTACAATAGATTTCCAACACAATGTTGAATGAATTAATATTATTGAACAATTTTTGGAGAGATGCAGATTATAATTCAATTTACATTCTAAACAGAGGGAAAATTAGGGTTAACAATGATAAGACACCTTGTGAATTATAGAAAGACAAACCAACATATGTCAAATATTCCATAATATTTGGAAGCAAGTGTTATATCAAAAGAGATTATGAGGATCTAGGCAAGTTTGACTCAAGAGTAGATGAAGGAATTTTTCTTAGTTATTCATCAAGAAGAAATTCATATAGATGTTATAACAAAAGGCTACAAAATATTGTTGAAAGTATAAATGTCAGAATAGATGAAACAAGACCTCATAAGAAAAGACTGCAAACAAAAGAAATGGAGTGCAGTAAAGAAAAAGAAGATGTTGGAATACTAAGAGGGGAGGGTGAATCAGTATGAGCACTTTATACCACTTTTAACCACAATATACATTCTTTCACTTTATCAACAATGTTCAATAGTTTATCATCAATGTATAATCTATGATTGCATTCAATATATCATGAGCATATAATCATAAGCAACATCACATCAACACACAGTACACCAATATTTACGTGGAAACCCAAATGGGAGAAAATCACAGAATGATTTCGTATATATATCAAGAATTCATTCATAGGAAGCACCAACTTCAAAATTCTCTAGCTGCAACTAGAAGGAGGCTACAATCCCCTATTCTAAGGCTCCAACTTGAAGGAAGCTAAAACTCCATGAATTCACTCACTCCAACCAAAAGGAGGCTACAACCCCCTAATTATCAAGCTCCAACCTGAAGGAAGCTCCAAATCCCTGATTCTTCGGCTCCAACCCCCTTTCCTTGTCCTGTCTTGTCGCTCTGAAATTTAAGCGTAGAACAATTGGCACTACCACAAACACTTCCATTGTTACTGGCATTGTCACTTCCATTTTCACTGTCACTGTCACTGCCTATGTCACATCCATTTGTAACCCGTCAATGTATCAATCATGTCACTATATCCAACATGTCACTGATCAACCTATCCAACCTGTCACTATCACCAATACTCAACCAAATCCTCTCACATGGATCATATACCAAGGACACCTCTCAACTAGATGTCAAACATCACCGACACATGCCTCTACCAAGCATGTACCAATATCATCAACATGCCATCACAGGGTATGTGTCTCAACCATGTACCAAACCGTGCACCAACAATGCACCTCGATCTGTACCATATCACGTATCATACCATGTGCCAATCATGCACATCAACCATGTACATCAACACCATACCATGCACCAATCATGTGCCATACCATGTAACAACCATGCACCATAACAAGTGTCTCAACCATATACCATATCACTCTCAATCATTCCATGTACCACAACAATTGTATCAACCATATACCATATCACTCTCAATCATTCCATGTACCATAAGATAAGCCTCAAGTATTTGTCAATATCACAAATATGTGCCTCTAACAATGAAGAATAAAAACCATATACCAAGTACCAAGAGTATGTCTCAAGCATGTAAAAATATCACCTCAACCATATGCAATCATGTACCATCAAGGGCCTCCAAGACATGCCTTACAAATGTGCCATACCATCCAATATACAAGCCTCAAAAAAATACATAAAAGACATACATTTGATCATGAAAACATGAAGCATACCATCTCAGATCCTGTAGCAATTGTGTTATATCATCAAACCTTGTTGCAACTTAATCAACCATTATTTTTCAAAGATTTTCCTCAGATCCACAACCTATCCTCTTAAATCCTGTGGATGTATGCGACCTGCCCTTCTGCAGCTCACGTATGTACATGATCTATCCTTATGCAACCCATGTATAACCTCAAAAACTAGGGTTACCAATTTTATGCAACTTCGAAACTTTCGCTACTTCACACCTTTGCAACTTCAGAAAAATGTCGCCACAAACTAGACAAAATATCACAATACTAGACCATAACAATCACAAGATAGATATTCAATTCCAAGTGTGTGAGTCCAAATGAGATATTATTGACGTGTATTTATACTTGTTCTAGGTAATCTCTTTGCTTATTTTAGGGGTTTCTTGTTACAACCATGTTACCCTTTCACCAAGACTTGTAACCAACTATGATCCAAATTATTTTGAGAATGACATGAAGACAAAATATAACCAATATATAACAAGGAAATACACAGAGATAATGTGGATAACACAGAAATATAGTGAAAACCAACTTCTATTAATGAAGAAGAGAGAATGGGATAGCCTATCTCTGAAAAAAAAAAGATGTTGGCTATGCTTCATTCGCAAAAAGATTTACATCACACTCCATTTCATCCTTAAAGGGCCTCTTTCACCTCAATTATATATGAGAGATTGAAAGGATAAAAATTCCCATGATGCACATGGGATAAATTGGACTAAGTTTATAAAATTCCATAGGCATGTAAAACATTAGAAATTCTTGGGTGGTCACCCATCCCAGTACTACTCTAGCCTAAGCACACTTAACTATAGAGTTCTAATGGAATCCATTGTATTAACTCTATGTTGTAGGCATGTACATAAGACCACTAGGAAATCATTACATGATTTCTGTAATTAACAAATGAAGATGAAATTAGATTCCATTCCCCATCAAAAGGGTGAATATATTGGTTTATCAAAACCACAGGCCCAAAATGGTGATTCAGTGGACAAGGTGGATGGCCACCGATATCCATATGGATCATTCCTCCCCCCTTAAGAAGTAATAGTCTCTATTGCGTAAATGTCCCTTAGGATATGAGGATACTTCTACTAAATTTGAAGTTTGGTGCATTGCTTGCCTTGCTGAAAGAAGTTGTTTTGCTTAGCTTGTTGAAGGCTATCATGAACTTGTTGTTGGAGGGGTTGGATCCATTCAACCAATCTAGCTACATGATATACCTAATTGTTGGAGGACTCTGTTGGTGAAGATGAAAAACGAAGTGTATGAAGCGTTATGTTATAACCTTTCTTGACTAGGCAGTTTGGAGGAACCCCCGTAGGTGAAGGAAGAACATCTTCGTACTCTTCTACAATATTGTCAATCTACTTATGCTGGATAAAAAGGTCTTGGGCTGAGGCTGTAGTGGTTGCAGTGTCCTTTTGTTCGCCTTCTGATCGAATTGTGAAGAGGATAAACTTTGCAGTATGAGAGAATACTTTGTGGCATTGTTTTGGTGGGACAATAGTCGGAGCTACCTATGGTATCCCGTATAGCTAACCCCCTAAAGTAACAATGACGCTACGGGGTTGAGACTCCTAAAAAACATGATGCCTCCACATATATGGATGGCCTAATAGAACATAATAGATTATAGGGGAGCAAAATCACACAATACCTCATCCTTGAAGGGCTTGATGTCGTAGAATAGACGACACTATTGGCTCACATGAAGATCTTGACCCTACCGAAGCTACCCGATGTTGTATGACTGTGGGTGTGGTGTTGCTGGAAAATTCAACTGCTTGAATACCTTTGCTAAGATGATGTTCTTTTGGCTTCCGCTATCAACAATAAATGCAATGGGGTACCTTTCACCCACATCTCTGAATGGAAGAGTCGCTCCCCCTCATCAGGATCCTCTTCTAGTTGGATCGTTGCAGTTGCGATAGTAGCAATGGGCTTTGCATCAATGATCTATCTTTTTTTATAATTTTCTGAATCAGGGTCTAAGTCGAGGTTCAACTCTTTGTCTTTGAGCTCGACGACCAATTATTTTATTGAGAAACATTCATTAGCGTTGTTCCAAGGGTTGTTGTGGAACTCACACCACTTTCCAGTGTCTTTCTTAGACTTTTGGTTACCCTTATTTTCCTGCATCTCGGACTGGCTCTCTTGAGGTTGGCCTTCCTTGCTCTATCCTTTATTATGTGAGTTATAGTTTCCTTTTCCATGCTTCTCCCACTTACTCTGATGCTTGAATTTTTTCTCAGTTTTGACTCCATATCGATAAGCATCTCCTAGTGAGGAGATGTCTAAGAAATCCATCTTTGTTTGGATGTACCTGTGTACACCACTACGGTACCTCAAAAACAAGTGTCGCTCAGAGTCTTTGATACCTAGCTTTGAGTGCAAGGCATGAAAGATGTTGGTGTACTTCAACACCATCTGGTCTTTTTTCTGACGTAGAGTTTTCCATCTCATGTATTGGTCATCATAATTTTCGATAGGGTAGAACTCCTCCTTTAGGTCATCTACAAAGGCATCCCAAGTGGGTTCTCTCCCAAATAGTGTAGATTCATTCACGGTGTACCTCTCCCAGTTACCTTCCCACCACACTAGTACATTTGGGTCAAATTTCGACGGCGCATTCGACACAATTGCCACTTTATATTGTCGGGAGAACGACAAACAATGGACCCCCTCAAACGTTGTTTCACATGACGTCTCTTTTTCGATGACATAGATTTCATCATTATTGCGACGTCTTGAACGTGGCAAGACCGACGTCTTGAACGTGGCAAGAGAGACGTCTGAAACGTGGCAATAGAGACATCTGGAACGTGGCAAGACCGACGTCTTGAACATGGCAAGAGAGACGTCTTAAACGTGGCAAGACCGACGTCTTGAACGTGGCAAGAGAGACGTATGAAACATGGCAATAGAGACATCTGGAACGTGGCAAGACCGACGTCTTGAACGTGGCAAGAGAGACATCTTAAACATGCCAAGAGAGATGTCTTAAACGTGGCAAGACCGACATCTTGAATGTGGCAAGAGAGACGTCTGAAACGTGGCAATAGAGACATCTGGAACGTGGCAAGACCGACGTCTTGAACGTGGCAAGAGAGACGTCTTAAATGTGGCAATAGCGACCTTCTTGTAGGTATTTAAAAAAAAAATACAATACAGTACTAAGAGGGACAGGTACATTAACCTTTGCTAAGATACTAGTCATATCAATATTTAAATCTATATCATCGGTCTATATTTAAGAAACTCGGATTTTTTTATTAACAATTTATCCTCTTAGTTTATCTATCCATTAGATACATTGTTCTTAACACTTTCATATCTCTGTAGCCACTAGGTGGCATTGGTTCTTTTATTTCAATCTTAAATAATGACCTAAGATTTTTTTGCTAATATTTAGA
>JZKD02S1673619.1:114671-126401 GCA_000966675.3 Picea glauca
TTTTGATAATAATCTATATTCATTTTGTTCTGCTCATAAAATTTGGATCAATGAAAGTTACATGCAAAATAAATGACTTAAAATAAAATATTAAAGCTACTTATAGTGATTCACCTTTATAATTTAAGTGAAATACACTTTACAATGGATACATGAACTTTTTCAAAAAAAAGGTAACAAAAAAGAGACTTAAACTCAAGACCTCTTACTTAATAAAGCAACTTTTAACCAAATGATCTAGTGCAAAACATATCGTATTGTTTAGAAGGAGGATTGGGGTTGTTGTTGTTGATGATGATGATGATGATGTCGACAGCCTTGAAGAGAGTGCTCATAAAAAACCATTTTCACATAAGAAAAAAAATTTACTTCTTGATGGAAACAAGGGTTAGATCTCAGTTAGCTTACTTGGAAAATGGAACTTTTCCCTCTATTTCTTATTTACCGAGATCACAGAGAACACACAACAAAGAGCATACGTAGACAAGAAAACCATTTCCAATATGTTTATTATTTGTCAAGATCACACAGGGCACAGGGAAAAGAGCATACGTAGATTGAAAAGAGAAGCAGCCTAGAAATTAAAAAACAGAAAACTAAAATACAACCAAAATATTAACTCTGCAAAAATATAAAAGGGCATATTCGGGCTTAACACTTCGAGATCTGACTGAAATGGTCATATATTGGGAAAATGGAAACCTTTTCGAGTGAAACAAAAAGAGTTCTTGACTTAAACGAGTGCTCCATATGAAATGGAATAGTCCTCTCAGCCCAAAAATGTATGGAAATGGAAGAAACCATAGATGATGCAACATGGCTTCACGATCTCGGTTTACAATGGGAGTGGGTCTTCAAATGCACTATGATACCATGTTCGATAACACATGTGTTCCAACATAGGACGAACACCTTCAGTAACCACTCACACAACCATATCAAATATCAACACACCAATGTTTTCACATGGTAAAACCCCTACAGGTAAACATCCATGGCCCCAACCAACATGGCCACTTGGAGCAATTTATTAATGCAAAAGAAAAAATTACAAAGAGATTTACAAGATATTTTTTCACAATTGATCATTGATAAATGAACCTCCATGCTCTTTAAATAGAAACCATGGACCAATCAAGTGTTAATCCACATATCAATGTAGTCGTTAATATCGAGGAGAATATGAATCATCATATCACTCTATGTCGGGAACATATCATGACCATCAGATTTCCTAACTACAAATGCATACTAAAGAAACACACTACTAAACACATTGTTACCTAATGACACATTAAACCAAGTTGATCTTAACTAACTCCCATGGGGTCTTCACTAAGTGAACCTGTGACATAGCACCTATGTTCATTGGATATTAAAGAATACCCCTAATTTCACTAAATATTGATAAATACCTCCCAAAATCCTTTTTTGAACCCCCCTCCCAATACATATTTCCAATAAACAAAACCCCTATTTTAACTAGATACCACTTTTTATACCCCTCAATACCTATTGTTGGAAGCAGGCCAAGTATCTACACCATGCGGAGGTAGTAGTTCAACGTTCAGAATGGCAGGACATGATCCCACCATCAGGTTACCAGAATTTAAAGGAGAAGCGTTAGAGGACCCAGAAAAACATTTGTTCATCTGTGAGAATATTTGGGAAGAAAAACAGATCACAAACAGAGACACTAAACTGGCACAGTTAGCGATTACACTAAGGGATCATGCACTGGATTGGTATATGAGTTTAGCTACAAACAATCCACCAGGGACAACCAGGACAATTGTAGATATTAAGAAACTGCTAATAAACAAATTCTAGAAGTCGAGTTCAGAGGATCAGTACATGAACGAGATGATCGAAATTAGACAGAAACCAGGAGAATCTATATGGGAGATTGATCAGAGATTCAAGCAACTGAAGGGAAAGTTGAAATATCTCATGACCGATATGCAGCATAGGCACATATTCGTCAATTCATTGCTACCACACTTAAAGTATCCATTGCGACAATATAAATTCCAGACCCAGGTAGAGGCTCTGCAGGCAACCCTGCAACTAGAAGAAAACCAATATCAACAAATGGACCCAGCTATTGAATAACTAAAGGAGGATTTGAAGAACTTAATGTTTCATCTAAACCAAAATAAGAGTAAGGACAAATGAAAAGTTGTTTGGTGTACTACATGCAAGATGGAAGCACACCACAAGAATGAATGCCCAACATTTGCGCAGTATATGGAAGCAGGAATGCCAAATCCATTACCAACAGGAGGATTATGGTGTGAAATCTACAAGAAACTGGGTCACAATCCTTATAACTACACGATGATGCATAAATACCAGACAGTCTCAAAGAGTTCATATTGCACCTTTTGCAAGTCAGTAGGCCACGACGACAAAGATTGTAGAACTATGGAGTTGATGCGAGAAAGGACATCAGATGCCTATAGAGTGCAGGCAGAAATGATGATTGGGCAAGCCGCACCATATTTTAATCAAGTTCCAGCTCCATACAACACTGCGCAGCAACAGTATAATATTTCGCAGAAACCATATAACAATGCGCAACCATAGTACAACACAGCACAGCCTCAATACAATACCGCGTAGTATAATCAAGTGCCTCAGTATAACGCATTGAGAGGAGATCGAGCAGGCTACAGAGATGGAGGATGAGCTAGAGGAAATTTCGGACAAGCCAGAGGACCGGTGGTATGTCACAATTGTCAACAACCAAGACATTATACAAGAGAATGTTCGCTTCCACCAGCAACCTATATGTATTGTCGTGCATCAGACCATGATACAGAGGAATGCCTGACACTATTAGTAAATATCTTGGAAAAGAGGAACCAGAACAACCAGAATGTTCAATGGATCTCAACCGAAGCAAGGGATGAAGGACGGGACATCAACATAGTTACCCGCGAACGAGCAAAAACAGGAAACGACGCAGTCCGACAAGAGCTAGTACAAAACCAGTGGGTGAAGAAGAACGTCGAACCAAGGAAGCAGTTCAATGCACAAAAGGAGAAGGAGATATTTAAGCAAGCAAGACAAGAATTTCATAAGGAAGACAGGGCATCGACTTCAACTGCGCAGCAAAGCCAGGAAGCACTAGAGTACGAAATGCATCCATTATTGGATCATACCAACGAAATGCAACCCATGGGACAAGTAAGTACAATCCAAGGCTTTTTTCAATCATGTGTAAAAGTATTGAATGATCCATCATCTGTAAAAATATTGCAAAACATACTAGAAAAACGCAGTATCGAGACGGAAGGAAAACTAGAACCAAAAACAATCAATCACCTACATACAATAAGAAGAACCAGTAGGGAGTTCAGGTTGAATGACAACATCGGAGATTTCAACATGGGAGATATCATACTGGATCTAGGATCTGAAGTGAATGTATTACCAAAGAATACATGGAAATGCATGGGGGAGCCCACATTAGGATATTCACCTATTCAACTGAAACTAGCAAACAACACAGAGTCCTACCAATCAGTAGATTGAAAGGAGTAATAGTAGACCTGGATGGAGTGCGCACTAAAGCAGACTTTGAAGTGATTGAAATACTGGATGGCACAACACCATATCCAGTGTTGCTTGGTTTGGATTGGGCGTTTGACAACCAGGCCATAATAAACTTAAAGATAAGAAAAATGACATTTGAGTCACGGGAATACAGGGTCATTGTGCCATTAGACCCATCAGAAGGGGAAAGGTTTGTAGAACCTGCGTGCTTAGACTTAGAGGAAATCAGCCAATTGTACAGAACAACTGCACACGATGAGGATTATGTAAACCCAACTGCAGACAAAATACTTAGTTGGCGGAGCATTACTTCATGTGAGACAAACTCAGACATCAGTTTAGAGAACTGGAAACAAAGGCTACATGAAGTTTCCACGAGAATATGTGCAAGAATAGACCACACAGCAAGATGGGTCAGCACAGAGATAAAGGAACCACCTAGTTTCCATGGAGTAAACGATTTGGAAACATTCTTGACACAGTATGAAGACGAAGGCTTAGAGAATCAGAGATTGTTAGCACTTGATATAGAACTCAAGGCCACACCTGCAAGATGGTGGGGTGCACACAAAGAGACAATCACATACTGGTACCAATGCAAGCAGCTACTATGCATAAGGTTCAACGCATAGTAGAAAAACAACAAGCAACAGAGGTACGATGGACAGGGGGCACCAGCGGAACACTTGGAGAAGTGTAGAACGTTGTGGAAAATGACACCCCCCGAGGAATGGCCTCATCATTTCATACACACTCTAGAGGGCATACTAGCGAACTGGTGTACAGACCAGGAATTGCGCAAGGGAACTATGACCTGGACAACATTGCAACAAAATTTTATAGTCACTTTTAAATTTGAACATGAAAACCCCAACATAGATACAACTCTCAAATAAATAAGAGGAGTGATATTCATCAAGGAACCAGAAGTCGAGCTCATAACAGAAGAGCAACATCAGAATAAACAGACAGTCAAGGAACTGTTGTCATGTTACCATGTGCAAGAGGAAGCACCAGATAAAGACAATATGCACGATATTCAAATCGAAGAAGCAGAAGGTGAAAGAGAAGTGGAGGGACCACCTATAGAATCAAAAGTTATTGTCGCGTCGATCATGGTAAAGAAAGTCAACATTTGTACAGTTGAGAATCCCAAAATGTCCTACATTAGAGATTACTGGGATGAGCAAATAGTGGAAAGCATAACAGAGTTATTGCGCGAATACAACGACATGTTTCCCACAACATTTACAGAGATGAAGGGTATAGCAGGAGAGCTAGGAGAGATGAAGATACCACTCAGACCTGAAGCGAGATTTATCAGATAGTGACCATATAGACTGAATAGAATATATAAGAAGAAAGTCAAAGCTAAGATCGACAGGATGCTCGAAGCCAGAATCATAGAACCGGTTGAAGAGTCAGAATGGATAAGCCTGATGGTAGTCCAGGACACAAAACAAGGAGGAATAAGGATGTGCATCGACTTGAGGAAGTTGAACTATGCATGCCTACATGACTCGTTCCCTACACCTTTCACGTATTAAGTGTTAGAGAACGTAGGTGGACATGAAGCTTACTCATTCACTAATGGATTCTCAAGCTACCATCAGATCAAGATAGCACATGAAGACAAATACAAGACCACATTTGCAATAGAATGGGGATCCTACCAATACACAGTCATGTCGTTTGGACTGAAGAATGCACCAGCAATATTTTCCAGAGTAGTCATCGTCGCGTTTAAAGAATTCATCAACCGGTTTCTCAAAGTTTACCTGGACGATTGGACAATCTACAGTTTGTTGAAAGACCATGTAGAAGTCTTACGGCTGATGTTAGAAAGATGTAGGCAGTGCCATTTATCAGTTAACATAAAGAAATTCATATTCGGAACACCGTTTGGGATACTATTGGGCCACATAGTATGCAAACAAGGTTTACTAGTAGATCCTACAAAGATTGCAGTAATTGTTAATTTACCACCACCAAAAATAGTGCGTTAGCTAAGAGTGACGTTGGGACACACAGGATACTACAGAAAATTTATCAAAGGGTACGCGCAGATTACTACACCAATGGAAAAGTTGTTAAGAAAGGATACAAAGTTTCAGTGGAACAATGAGTGTCAACACGGTCTGGATACCCTAAAAGAAAAGATGGTCACCGCAACAATATTAGTATTTCCAGACTGGGAGAAGACATTCCACGTGCATGTAGATGCATCAGCCATATCACTTGGAGTTATCTTGGCGCAGCTAAGAGCAGGAGACTTGGATCACCCGATAGCATTTGCGAGCAGGAAACTATCAGAATCGGAGAAGAACTATAACACTACAGAGAGAGAAGGCCTAGCTATGGTCTACGCACTGCAAAAGTTCAGACATTACTTATTGGGGAAACACTTTAATATGTTCACAGATCACTCACCCTTGAAATACCTAGTCAACAAGCCAGTGTTGGGGGGGAGAATATGTCGATGGTTACTATTGTTTCAAGAATTTGACTTTGAAGTAATCGTCAAGCTATGAAAACTGAATGCAGGACTTGACCACCTGTCAAGGGTCAAAAATGGAGAAGAACCTATGAATTTAGAAGACAACTTCTTGGATGCACATTTATTCTCAGTCCAGATCATTGATGAATACTTCGCAGATATCATTCAGTAGTTGAGCACAGGTACTGCGCCGCAAGAATATAACACCGCGGAGAAGAAAAACCTCGTAGTCTGGGTTGCAGACTATCAACTGACACTTATACAAAATGGGCGCAGATAACATCTTTCGAAGATACGTGTTAGAGAACAAAAGACCAAGAGTCTTAACAGAATCCCATGAGGGAATAGTAGGAGGATATTACGCAGGAAAAGCTACCATGCAGAACATATTGTGCGCAGGACTATGGTGGCCGACGATTCATAAAGACTTAAAGGAGTATTGTCAGAGATGTGATGTCTTTCAAAGGGTAGGTAAAACCAACAAAAGGGACAAGATACCATTATGACCACAAGTAACATTGTAGGCATTCGATAAGTGGGCAATAGACTTTGTGGGACCAATCAACCCACCAGCAAAGAGAACAAAAGCTAGGTACATTATCACCACGACGGAGTACCTAACAAGATGGGCGGATGCCGCACCAGTGAAATATTGTGGCGCAGAAATAGTAGCACACTTATTATTTGAACAAGTGATCACTAGATTTGGATGCCCAAGAATTTTGATGAGAGACCAAGGCATGCACTTCATAAACAACACCAGCAATGCTATGACTGAAGAGTTTGAAGTCCATCATCAGAAGAGCACACCATATCACCCATAGGAAAATGGCACAGTGGAATCATTTAACAAAATCCTTGAGAATGCACTAACAAAGATATGTAACGTCAACAGGGACTACTGGGACCTCAAAGTACCAGTAGTGTTATGGGCCTACAGGACTACGTGCAAAAGGTTGACAAGGCACAAGCCATTTAAACTGGTCTATGGCCAAGAAGCAGTGGTACCATTAGAATTTTTAGTACCAAGCTTGTGTGTAGCAGCAATTACACATATGACAGAACGAGGTGCAGTACGGGAGCGAATAAGTCAGTTAATGACCATCGAGGAAGACCGGATCTTAGCAGGGTTCCACCAACAAGTTCAGAAAGCAAGGGACAAAGCTTGGCATGATAGACACATCAAGAAGAAAAATTTCAAGGAAGGATATCTGGCATTAATGTATGATAGCAAATCATTTCAGCACCCAGGAAAGCTAAGAATGCACTGGCTAGGACCATACGAAGTAAAATCTGTCACAGATGGAGGAGTTTTATAGTTGAGAGACTTATCAGGCGCAGAACTCAAAGGGATGATCAGTGGGAGCCGACTGAAGTTGTACAAGGACAGTCGACCACCCACCGCGCAGTGAAAAAAAAAATGTATATTAAAAAGGACCAGCAGATGCACAGTGCGCTATAGGTATAAAGGACACGCATACTTAGGAACACAAACTCGGCAAGGAAAATCACAATGGCTAGATAAAAAGGGAAACAAGCAGAAAATGGAACGACAACAACAGCGGTAGGAAATTATGGAGCAGACAGAATTGAATGTCGAAAAGGATCGATGGGACACCACATTAATCATGCCAACTGGAGTTGGTAAGGCAGAGTAATGGCAAGTATGAAAGAGTCAGAGGTGCATTGAACCCATAATTAAGGTAACATCCTCGGCAATCTTCATACGATGCCCATACAACACATAAACATGGGGGCAAAGAGCCCATTTGCGAAAAGAGAACAGACAAAGAGCGATAGAGACTAAGGAGCATAGAGCGGAGTTCACAGAGGTCACAAAGACCATTCAAACTCAACAGACGTTCAACATTCACCACCATGGCACCACCAAAGCAAGAAGAAGCAAGCCAGAGTTAGAACTAGGTCATGGGTACAATTGGAAGAAGGTGAACACTAGCCGTCAGAGATTGTCAATATCAACAAAATCCTATCCACAGACACAACACTGGTGAACCCCACACCTGTAGTGGAAGAAACCCAACAGTTAGGATCATAGGGCACGAATATAGATATACCGGTAAAGGTACAGGAGCAGCAGAACCAAGACGCAGAAACCCTGAAGGAGGCGTAACCAGATAACACTGAAGTAGCTCCGAGAGTCAATGGAACGACGATGAATCAGAAAGCAACAGCCGAACCAGGCGAGTCTCAAACCACCGTGTCAAACCACCCACCAGAAGGAACAATAGAAGATGTCACAGGCTAACCAGAATGGTATTTCGAAGTATAAACAGAGGCCGCTGGAATCTCGAGCTAGCCACCGTCGAAGAAAGACAAGCAACAGGTACCTAGGTCACCTCGCAAGCAACCTGTTGCAACCCTCGTTCTACCGCGTATACCAGATGGGGTACGAGTGGAATCAGACTTGCTAGGGCAGATTGACAAGCTAAAATACTCAGACCATGATGTAGAAGACACAGAAAAATTTATGGAGTTTGCAAAGAGAGTATACTTAGAAACTATGGGCGTAAATCTGGTTGGGGAATCAATTGATCAGCCAATCCGATGTGCAACAGGATTGGAGAAAACAAGAATTTTAGGTCTGTTAGACCTACCACACTTTGGCAAAGGACAGTACACAAGCGGGTGCATCAAACAACTGTTGGAAATCACACATGGTGGGGACATATGGTTGGACAAGCTCATCTCAATAGACGTAGAGCTTATTGAGAACATAACAGGGTTGTCATCTCGGGGCATGGATCCCACTTAGTTTCTTGAAAACAAATCCAAGGAGAAATCACTAGCGGAAGAGATGAAGAAGAAGTATGGTACTGAAAGGGGGACACGAGGAATCATTATCAAGAGGATCAACGATGTCGCAACACAAATGGGCGCAAAAACCTTAGCCTATAAGCTGCTAAGAAAATGTCGCAGGGAGGAAGTTATGGCTGGGGTTGTCACAGTTGCATCTCAGTGTGTCGAGGGCACCACAGTGAACTAGGCACTGTATCTCTTGAACTTATTCTTGGATGACTGCAAGGATGCGCAGGATCTAGGAACAAAGTTTCACTATTCATGGCTAATCATGTTAATAACCTTTATGGGATGGAGGGAACCGAGATATGTAACTTTCGTTACAAGACCCAAACCTAATCAGGGAGCTAGATACTTATTGTTGAAAGACACATCGGATTCTAGGCACGAAATGATGAACGGGTCCATATTTGAAGGATACCTACGCGATTTGCAGGAGGCCATCAACAACATGTGGAGGATAACACCAAAAGTTGTCGCGCAGTTTTGGGACATCGCCAACTTCAATGCCACACGGCATGCGATGTGGATATAGGCGCGGAAGGACCCCGATAAGCAATGGCTACAAATGCACTATGGTATCACAACGGGCGAAATCGACATGGTGATCAAAGACTGGGAAGATGAATGGAAAATTCCAGTCCTCACCCAAGACTTGCCGGAAAAGATAGCAGAAGAGGAGGCATGATAGAAAGAAACACAGACTCAAGAAGTCCCAGTGCCTAAGAAACAAAGGATGGGCCAGACAAAGACAAAGCAGACAGATGAAGGGGCAGCTAAGACAGAGACCCAAAAAGGGAAAAAGAACACTACGCAACCGGCTTAAGTGCAGCAGAAATAGGCTGAGGCAGTGCAGGAGACCGCACCAAGTCCCAACTCAGAGGAACCAGGTGGGAATAAGAGGCCAGCCACGCAGATAGGAGGAGTGTGCAAGAAGATGAAGGCGCAAAGAACACCTCCAGAACATATGATCACAGAGGATGATGGAGAAATGATAGCCCGAATGGTCCAAGATTGTCTATCCAAGGATTTTGACAATGTTGTGCACCACATGGACAGGATTCAAGAGGAGCTGGAAGACATGCAGAAATTCCTCAAGCAAATTGGGGAAGTACAGACAGCAAGCAACAGCATGGAAATAGAGCCATCAGCACCATAGACAAAGGAAAGATTGGAAGAAGGCGAGGGCGATACACTTCATACAATACCACAGCTGAGCGCAACATTCCATATCACACCCAGTATGTTGTGCATGGATGAGATAGTGGGGCAGACACCCCTGAAGGACTTAGCCCAAATCCAACTGGTATTGTCGCAGATACCATCCAAGGCTCTACACAAGTTGCAGGTTAGCGTTACCCAAGAGGTACAGTCTCATGCACGCACAGACTTAGCTGAATTGTAGCAGGCAACAGAGAAGTGGAACGCACTGGAAATAGTCTATGAACAGGATAAGTTCGAAACCCAAGAGGAGAGGGAGTGCGTGAGCAGACTAGAACGAAAAGTGGCAAGAACTTACAAGAAGATTCCACACGTCGCGCAGAGGGATGAACTTACAACAGCATAAAAGATTGATCAGATTGTGCAAGCAATCGATCAATATCAGAAGGAGATTGAGAATCTTAGAGAGCATCTCACACCAACCACTCCACCAGTAGTAAAGGAGAAAAGGAAGTAGGAGGTAACGACGCAGCTGCAGGAGATAGAGCAACAGGTCATCACAACAGTCGACTTGTTCGATAAAGCCGCACAACTTTGGACAAAGTTAGAAGAGGATCAGAAAGTCCATAAGTGGGACAAGGAAGAATAAAGGATAAGCGCAACTATCCAGGACCTCAAGCAGAGGCAAAAGACAGTGTCCATCATGGAGCACATCAAAGGAATGCAGGACATGAAGAAACTGCAAGTAGAACTCACCATGGCGCAAACACAGAAGAAGGAGCACCGTGCTCAAATGGAACCATTTCAAGAGCGAGTCGCAGAAGTCCTGGCACAGGCAGAGGAAGCCAAGACACATATAGCACAAACCCAGGAAGAGTGCGCGGAATTGATCAGTGAAGAAATTGCAGTCCAGACAGTGGACACACTCAAGGAGAAGACTGCACAAGTGCAGACACATGCAGCAGAGCTCAAGGAAAAGTTTCAGGCGGTCACCAAGGAGATCAACGATTTGTGTTAGGTGGCTCAAGACGAGCCACATGTCAGTGTTGGGGACCTGTTGGAAGCAGGCCAAAGCGGAAAATCAAGGCAATTTTGGGAAAGAAAGCATGCACGAGGAAAGCAACAGCTGGAAAGAAGAACAGCACGTGCACATGCAGGGAAGACCTAACAACGTTAGGGTTAGGGTTTTGGTAATGTATTGTAATGGCTGAAGAGACAAAAACGTATAAATATAGATACTTAGGTATCATAAGGAGTTCGTTTTTTATTAGAGAGACTAGTGTCATTACAGAGAGAAGTATTGTAGCGAGCGGATATGTAATATTTTGTTGTATGACCTAATTTTGTAAGTTGTTGAGTTGGAGAGAACTGGGGAGGGTAGATCTTGAGGGTTAGATCACAAGCTGAGGAGCCTAGTGTGATTTAGTCCACCTCATATAAATCTTACCCAACTGGGAAGAGTTGTAAGCGTGTAGCGCTATAGTGCCAGAACGACTATAATAAAAGAGCTGAGAGCCAAATCTTTGTGGTTGTAGCCCAAGAGGGGGTGAACCACAATAACATCTGTGTTATGTCATGAATGCATGCATATATTTATTGTCTTCAATATTTATTGTTATGTTTAATGAATGAGTTGTTATATTTCCTACTTATTCGCGAATGACGGTATATTGTGTTTACAAGTTATAATAGCGGTT
>JZKD02S1673620.1:6655-20399 GCA_000966675.3 Picea glauca
TGTGGAGGAGACACGATAGTGGGGGTCCATGCCAGAAAGCTAGCAACGCCCCCCCCATTAAAGGAAGAAAGGTTGGGGGCATCCGATATTGGATGTGGATCGTAGATCTAAGAGCGCCTCGCTCACTCATAGATATGAGTGCGCCCTTTAGCCACAACATGCCAAAGAATCAAAAAATTAGGATTAAAAACAAAAGGGGGTCATGCTAGGACCCTTTTCTTTCATTTTTTCACCAAGGGGTTATTTCTTAAGGAAAAACCTCATTTTATAAAAAACACCTTGCGCTAACATAAACTCCATGGGGGATAGAGACCTCCCTATGAGGCTCTAAGAAATCTAGTAGTTTCAGTGCCTTATCTTAGGGCTATGGGGTAAGTTATTAAAACAAAAGAGGAATTATATTTACAATGGCATGAAAAATCCCCTCATGGCTCAAGCAAAGAATTTTTTCAGAAAATGCCCATTTACAGGGCCACCAAAAACTTTAGCATCCTCTAAATTCTGCAACTTGTAAGTATTATTTGAAAACACCTCAGAAACTTTGAAGGGTCCAATCCACAGGGATTCAAATTTACCATGTTTTCCTTTTTCCTACTTGGGTGCATCCCATTTGAGTACTAGATCTCCCAGCTGGAAATCCTTTTTACTTACCTTTTGGTCAAAGCCATCCTTAATCCTTTATTGATGGTCATGTTCTTTGTCCAGTATCTTCTCCTAGTCTATTGCACCTCTACCAGTTGTTGTATTCTTTTGATCATATCATCAGTTTCTTCCTGATAGTCTTGGAAGAATTTTTCCACAAGCAAGGAAAGATGAGAAGGAAAAATGGCCTCAAATCGATACACAAACTGAAAAGGAGAGACACTAAGAGACCTCTTTGTTTTCACTCTATCAACCCACAAAGAAAATTTTAGCTTTGAATCCCATGCTTTCTTGTTTTCCTCTAACAATATTTTGATGATCTTTATAAGGCTCTTGTTAGAGGACTCTGCCAGTCCATTCCCTTGGGGGTATTAAGGAGTAGAGTGAATCAATGTGATTCCAAATTCCTCATAGAACTGGATCAATGGTTCAGCCTTGAAAGATGTAACATTATCAGTGACAATCCTTTTCGGACAACCAAATCTTACCATACTATCCTCAAGAAATCCAATGATAACCTTGTGGGAAGCACTCCTTGTGGGGATGGCTTCTATCCACTTGGTAAATTAATATGTGACAGTCAAGATGCACCTGTGTTGACCGCTTGAAGTAGGATGAATTTCCCCAATAAAATCTAGGCCCAACTATTGAAAGCATCCTAAATCTACCATGGGCTTCAATGGAAAAGACTTGAGTTGCTTCTTTACAGAGAATTTTTTACACTTAAAACAAGCCCTGATATTTTCACAAACATCGGTGAAGAGACTAGGCTAGAAATACTCAGCCCTAAGAATCTTATGGGCTGTAGTTCTCCAGAAGTGATGTTCCTCACATAAACTATCATGAAAATCAAACATAATCTTTTGAGCCTCCTGTGGGTCTAAATATATCAAAATCACTCCTAGAGGGTATTTCCAATACAAGACTTGATCAATAAGACAATATCTAATTGATTTAATCTTTAAATCTCTTGCCTTGTTCTTTTCCATACCATTAGGAGGCTATAACTTTTGTAGAAAAAATATAATGTCCTTGTACCAAGCACATTCTGCCAATGGAGGGATGACTTGAGGAGCTTTATTAGACAACTCGGCTTGCTGATTTTTTGAGAAATTGTTGATGAAATTAACCCCCAAAGCTTTGCAATTAGATTCAGCCAACAACCTAGCTAAACCTTGGCCTTTAACCAATTTGGTGGGATTTATTTCAAGATAAATTCAAGGATTTTGGCAATCCACTTGCTCCTTCTTCCATCTATGTCAGGCTGAATGAGAATCTCTTTCACATAAGATGAAGGGACATATGCAATGATCTTTGAGTGAAGAATATAGACCCTGAAATCCTTGAGGGATTTCACCAAAGCATAGGCATGTTTTTCCATGATGTCATATTTTATTTCAGCATCTCTCAATGCCCTACTGAAAAAGGCAATGGGATGTTCTAACCCTTCAACATTTTTCTTCAATAAAACAATTGCTACTATATTAAATGAAGCAAAGGAAAAAATCATAAAATACTTGGAGTATTCAGGACTGATGAGAACAGGTGCTTCAGTCAAGGCCTTCTTTATTTGATCGAAATAATTACAAGTTTCAGAAATCCATTTGATCTCATTTCCTTTCCTCAACATGGATGTAATATACTTTACCAATTCAGCAAAACTAGAAACAAACCTCCTCAAAAAATTAATTTTCCCCAAGAAGGACTGAAATTCTTTCTTGGATGTATGGAGCAACATGGTTTGGATAGCTTCTACCCTTCTTGAATCAATCCTCACCCCCTCAACTAATACTATGTTCCCCAACGATTTTCCCTCCCTCATGGCAAACAATGATTTTTGGGGATTTAGGGAGAGACCAAACCTTCTGCATTTCAAGAATACCCTTCTCAGATGATCATGATGTTCTTTATCGGATTTTGATAACATTGTTATGTCATCTAGATAGATGACTACAAAATTGTCCTTTTCTCCAATAAAGGCTATGTCCATGGCTCGTTGAAAGGTCATCCCTATGTTCATCAATCTGAAGGGCATCTTAGCATACATAAACGTACCCCAAGGAGTAGTGAAAATTGTCTTCTCTCTGTCTTCAAGAAGGACAGAGATATGATTGTAGCCAGAAAATCCATCAATCATGGAGATCCTAGATGCACCTGTCACCCTCTACAATATGTGCTCCATCTTTAGAAAGGGGTAACTATCATTATTAGAGATTCTATTCAGGCTCCAGAAATCGACACAAAGTCTGATTTCTCCATTCTTATTTCTCACTGGGACCAGGTTGGCTACCCATTCTGAATACCTCAAAGGAATGATAATATTGGCATCCAAAATATTTTTAACCTCTTTCTCCATAATAGGCAGCAGCATAAGATTTATTTGTCTCAATTTCTTCCTAAATGGTTTGGCCTCTTCCTTTAATGGGATCTTATGTTCAATGACACTTATTTCATATGTTATGAGATCTTCATATGTCTAGGCAAACACATCATCAAATTCTCTTAATAGTTCAACATATTCATCTCTTTCTTCCCCTGACAAGATTCTTGACAACTTGACACATTTCGGATCCTTCTCTATACCCGTTATCTCCTCAAATAAATTAATGGAGATTTTTCTTTTTAGGTGATAGATTGTGGTCCAAAAAAATTATTTCTAAATTTCTTTAGGTATGTTAGAGAGTCTATTTTCTGTAAATAAACTTGGAAAGAAATTTTGATTTGGTTTTGTCAAGAAAAATAAAGAATCTCAAGTTTCAGTGGTTTAGGCGAGCCTGAAAAGCGCTCATTAACCACCAGAAACCTTCGTTCTCGGTAGTTAAGGGGGAAAAGAAAAAACCCTGTTAACTACCAAAAAGATTTCCATGGGAAAAATGAAAATCCCGTGCTTTCGCATGAGCTAGCTGTCAATTGGTGTAATCATGAAGACATAACCACCGAAAGTACATGGAGATGGTAAGGTATGCATGATATTATTGCATCTATCCGAAGATTGATACCATGTTGTCCTTTTAACTACATTTATCATTTCAGAATTAAGGCTCGGCAGAGACACAAAAACTCATGTGTGATTCCCGACTAATAGAAATGATTAGTCACAAAGCCCCTCACTATCTCCAGTCATGAGGACACAGATCCATTATGACCCCGATTAATCTCTATTTTGATTCCATTAATTATCAATTTGAATCCGAGAGTCATTGTGACAGTCTTGAGCCCATGATTTCATCAAGTAAACACATATTCAGAGACCATAATCCCATTTTTTGTGGTGATTTCCGAGTGGAGTTCGATTTCAGCAGATTTTTATCAAGCCAATTGTCATACCAATCAAGCCAAGTCGAGTCATCAGGTATTTCAAATCCCATATTGTTTCAATTTAATTTTACGTCTCACTAAAACTCAAAATTTTTGGCTTGTATTCAGTCAGTCTATTGTTTAGATTTGGTTAGTGATTGAGCTATGCAATCAGAACTCTGAGTCACCCTGTCTCATTTGTTTTACTCTAAGTCATACTCCCTGTCACCCTAAATCATAGAGTCTTTGTCCCCCTAGCACGAAGATTTTCCTAAGTCACAGATATAGGTCATCAATTATTAAATGTCGAAAGCAGGGCCAGTTCTAAGGGATGAATTGAATTGAGTTTGGTACCTTGAGGCTCACCTTGAGGTGTTTGATTTCTTCAAGAAAGAAGGAGTCTATGCATACTGTGAAAAATTGGCAGAGTTCCACAAACATGTGTCTGAATCCTTTTCTATATCGTATGATGGAAGTGCAGCAATAGTGGGAAAAGAGGAGTTTGTGGTCGATTAGGAAGCCATAGGTAAGTTCACTGGTCTCCCTAGAACATGGGATTTCTGGTTCAAATCAACTTTTCCTTCAAACATTGAATTTAGATCCTACCTACAGCCTTTGCACAAGGATCTTATATGGAAAAAAGACATACCAATGTCTTATCTGGAACCTAAGTAGCAATCTCTCTTGAAGGAAATCTTTGTCTATATCACTTGTGAAGGTAGATACAACAGAGTCATGTTTTATCACTTCAAGTTATTGAATCATTTTATAGGCAGTTCTCCCATCAATTTTCCCTTCTACCTACACAAAGTTCTCACCAAAATGGCCAGACAAGTCAAGGCAAATCCTACCAAAGTGTCCAGCAGATTGTCACACTAGGGTTTGATACAACTTATTATTAAAGAGTCATGGAAGAAGAAACAAGTAGATTGGAACTACTTCCTATTTTGGAATGAGTTCCAAACCAATTTTCAACAGGATGAAAAGGGGAAGAAGTCCATTGCTAAGAAGTCTCTCACCCCTAAGAGTAGTCTAAGAAATAGGAAGGCTATCTCACCACCAAGAGAGCCGACAGAATCATCCTCTGCTAAAAGAAAAAGAACCAAAAGAAAGTTACAGTTTGAGGGTGAGCAGACCAAGGACCTTGCTGAAGGAGATAACCCTTTAAACTTGCCATGCTGTGACTCAAAGATAGAATAGGAGTTAGCAGAGACACAAGGTGATGAACAGGCTAATAAAGTTATAGAAGATTATCCCAACTTGCCCTCACCAACTCCTCTAGATGAACACAGTCAACCATTAGCAAAAGCTTCTTCAAGCAAGCCTAAATCATCTAAGGCTCAGAAAATCAATAAACTCCTGAAACAAATATATGAGATGGAAGTCTTAGAAAGAGTTAATAAAAAGGAAAATACAGACTTGACTGAAAGAAATGCAATTTTTTTTAACATGAACCAAAGTCTCAAGGAAAAGCATGATAAAATCAAGGATGGGAACAGGGTGTTGATAAGGGAGAACATGAATCTATACAGGTAGCTTAGACTTTTGAGGCTGAAATTAAAATATTCTCAACCTCCAACACAGGAGAAAACAGGTTTGGAAACTCTAGCCGAGTTAGCTACAACAATGGTAGGTATACCACAGTCTTCCACACAACAAGTTGAAGTTCGCAGATCTGCACGAGGAAGAGTTGCATCATCCAAAAGACCTTGAACACTCAGCAAAGCATCAAGGTAATCATTTCTACAAATTTTGGAGTTTTGACAAAGCTAATTTTTCGGTGGTTTAGGCGAATAGGACGACTGTTCATTAACCACTAAAATCAGAGCTTTCGGTAGTTAATACACCCAAAAGTCCTCTGTGTTAACCACCGAAACCTGTAACTGGACAGAGGAAGCTAAATTTTGCATAGATCGAGGTTTTTTCGATCCAAATCATTTGAAAACATTTGTGATGGATAGATGATGAATTATATATTCAGTTTCAAGATCCATTTTTGGTGCATAAGGATTAGAAAAGGTATCCAAGTTGGTTTTTGCACCTATTTCCGTGGCAACAAATTGGGATTTTTTGCACATCTCAGCAAATTCAAATTTTATCTCTTGGAAGAGTCATCAATCAGCCTTGGAAGGCTATTCTACACTGCACAAGGACTCTACAAGATATGAAGACCGTGAAATGTGGGATTGACCTCATTTTGAGGATCATTCCTTATCTTTTGAAAGTTAGTTTTGACTTTCTATTTTAGGCTTATCTGATCCATTAATTCAAGATCTAGATACTCTGTTGTAAAGGATATAATTATGAAAACTGAACATGAACAAAAGGTTTGATTTTGAGTTCTAGATTCTACTTTTTTGTATGAAAGACACTTTCTTTAATATATCATCCTGCAAGCTTCTTTCATTTGTTACTGTCAGACCTTCTTTCATATTTGTCTATGCATATGAGTGGAATTCGTTCTTTTGTCTCTGTTTAATGATCCTATGGTAACTGTCATCTTACTTTTGATTGTTAAGCAAGAATCATAAGCATCTTTGGCTAGTTTGTTGACCCATCATATATATGTTTTATGTATGTTTTGGTTAACTGATTAGTTTTCTTATCCATCTGTTATACAAACCTATCTAACAATAGCTCTTGAAGGCCTTGTATTGCATGAATATAGTTAGACTATCTTGAAGATACAATCTAGAGATTAAGATATTCATCTTCATCCAAACCCCCACCTATTATTGAGAAAATAGTTTCCAAAAAGATTAAGTTACCAGGCATCTCTGACTTACAGCCTAGGAGAGTTTCCTATAGTGATAACAGTAGCAATATTGCACTCAGTTACATCATCATCATCAGTCGAACCTTTAACTTTCACTGCCACATCATTCCTGTCAAATTGTATTTCTAAAGGAACTAGACCCTTTGGAATATGATTTCTAGGTAACTAGACAATATGATGATTAGCAATTTTGTTTAGGAAAACATCAGCATGAGGATTAATTTCATATTCATGATCTTGATCAATATGTAATGCAGAAAACTCACCAAGAGTCTCAAGGAATCTTTTGATCTTATGATCATCATCAAACACCTTTTAAGTCTTGGCATTGTCAAGTATGGAGGGTCTATACTTCACTTCTACATCATACTTGAGTTTAGGTGGCAAAGGAACTCTGCTTACTCATTGAAACAACCAAAGAATCATCCATGGTATTTTCTTCTCTTGGAGTAAATGAAATGTTGAAAGCTAAGAAAAAACTATCAACTAGATCCCACACTTCATTTCTGTAAGTTCTTAGACTAGGGTGCTTAGCTTGATTGAGATTTTTGATCTGATGGAAAATTAATTTAGCATCCCAAACACTGATATCTCTTCAATCCCCATGTATTTTGCAACTCTCAAACCCAAAACAAGAGCTTCATACTCTGCCACATTATTGGTAGTTTTAGATTCTAACTTTTAGAACAAGGATATGGTATCTTGAGTAGGTGAAATAAACACCACTCCGGCACCAACACCTTCCCTAGAAGAGGATTCATCAAAGAACATCTTCCAAACATAATTCATTAGAGTAGAATATTCACAAAAAGTAATGGACTATTTTCTGATTTCAAGAGGAGGTTCAAGAGCATCAGTGAGCTATAATAAATTGGATCCCAAATCAGTATCAAGTGCAAAAATAGAATGGTTGGTGGTTTTTGCTTCGTCACTAATAATGTAGGCTAACTGATCTTCTTTGTAAATTCTTTCATGCTCCCCCCCAAACACAGGAATGGTAGCATATGTGAGGTCCATCTGCAAGGTTCCCCCAAGTATTTTTATCCAAGATCTTGACAAGAGGATGCCAAACTTGGGGGGAACATTAACCACCATGATATCCATGACCACACCTTTCATGGGCAACTAAAACAGGAACAGAACCAGATCTTTGATGACCCTAAGACACTTCACTTTCCTAGAGTCAAAATAATATAAGTCATGGTAACTCTTTATGATTAATAATCCAAGTTCATCCATGATAGTTTTGGGCATGAGATTCCCCTAAGTCCATCAAACAATTATGCAACACTTTATCATCTATGTTCAGTGATGTATAGAAGGGAGGGGATAAACCATCTTTATCTTCTATCAAATGACCTAATATGACTGTTGGCTTTTCATCTTGGAGATTTACTGAATCAATGGCATTTGAGGAGGGTTTAGGATGCAACATTTTGGAAATATATTGTTTAAATTCTGCATTTTTTATCAACTCCAAAAAAGGTACATGGATCCTAATGTTTTGAATCTCATTCTCAAATATAAAAGAGGAAGGAAGATTCAAAATCTCTTTCACTTTTTGGACAAGGCCTTTGACCACTGGTGGGGGGTTCTATGCCTTCTTATTTTTTCTACTATCTACTACATCTTTAGCAGACTTCTTTGTTCTGGTAGGATGATCAGGAATGTCAAACTTCCCTTATTTATTTTTGGACTTGAGGTTATATTTATTGGGACTGCTATTGGTCTTCTCACCCTTACTCAACTCATTTAGTTAGTTTTCCATGAGAGAATCCTCATATGCAGATTGGGTTAGATGGGGAAATGAGGAGGTGTCTCCAAGACAATGGATTTAGGGATCAACCACTTCTTCCTCTCCTTCTTCATCAATAACAAGGTTATTTCGGAGAGGATATTGGATTCTCTGATCATCCCCATCCCTATTTTTTTTATTTCTTTGGATAATCTGAGGGCTCTTATTTGGTCTTATGAAGTTACCCATATTTTCAGCATTAGGGGAAATCCTATAGCTCTGCTTTCCTTCCAGTTTCAACCTTTCCATCTCAACAGAAAGTGACTTTACCATCTTGGTCAATTCTTCTACTTGAGGGTGGGCAGCAGAGGAACCAGAGGTTGAAGCTTGAGACCTCCCCTTTCCTTTGTCTCTATCATCCTTACTCCTAAGTTTTTCAACTGCCAATATATTTGACTCCACTTCTAGGGTTTCATCTTTCATATGAGCCAAGGAAGTAGCTCTTCTTTCTCTTAACAGGAGGTAGAAATCAGGGTCGAAATCACTATCATAAGTAATTTTGGCAGAGGTTTTTGTAGGTTTAATCTCAGTGGGGATATTATTATACATTTTATTAAACCTCTTTGAAAAGTCAGAAATAGATTCCCCTTATTCTTTCTTAAGTGATCCAAACTCTGTAATATAGTAAAGAAAATCTTTTTTATCTCCCCAATGTCTTAGGAAAACATCATCCATGGCTTCAACCCCATAAGTATATCCAAGATCCAAGACCCTAAACCATTTCCTAGCCTCACCATCCATGCTATGAAAAAAATTTCTCATCCATACATCTTCATTCACAATAACATAATTGCCTGTATAACTATAAAAGGTTGCAAGGTGCTCTTCTACAATTATGTCTCCCTCACCCATGAACTTAGGAAACTACTTAAGGTATCCACCAACTGGAAGATCATTCAAGGGCTGAGGAAAAATGAGAGGGGTGTATGTGGCATCCACTATGGCATCCATTTTGTTCCTAGGGGAATTAGCACCTGCCATTGGGATGTGAACTAGATGAGAAACAGGAGGATATGGAGTTTGAATAGGGGAGACTGGAACTGTGTTTCTAGGAGAAAGTAACAACCACTAAGGATCTTGAGAAATGGCTATAGGGCTCGAGGGAATAGAGTTTTCCCCTTTTGTAAATGAAACAACTCTACTAGGAGGAGGAGTAGTAAAACCCAAAGTAGGAAAATATTCTAAGGTCCTAGGTTTAAACCACTGTACAACTTAAGGGGAAACAGGGGTATCCAAGCTTTCTCCTTTTATATCGAGACTAGGAGAGGAGAAATCAGCAGAAAAACTCCCAAAATTTAAATTTATGGAAACTCCAACCGATGGTAAAATAGGAGAATGAGAAGCAACTACTGGAGGTTTTAAATAAGGATTATGAAAATTACCAGAGTCACCGGATATAGTAGATGAAGTTCCTTCTCGAGGGGCCTTTCCTTTTCTGATAATTTTTTGCTGATTAGCTTCAGTTGTCGCTAGAGGCAGTTGTGGAGTGGACCTCATGCGTCTACCTTTCAGAGCCACAACTGAAATAGTGGAGTCAAAAAAGTGGATTCGCCAGGTGCAAGCTATAATATTTGATGTATTGAGTTCTAGTGCACCTTCAGAACCAATAGGCTTTGTCATTCAATCCCAGGGAAATGTCTTCAATTTATTCCCCGACAACGGTGCCAAGAATGTTAGCATTGAGAGTCACCCTTCGATTGCATAGAAGGTAATCCCAGTACCCATCAGGTTATACATCACTATGAATAGGTTTTAAAGAGGTCAAATGGGTAAGACTCAAGATAATATCGTTTTAACTCATAAAACTAGACTAACACGCACAAGCAATTAAGGTCTTGATCAACTTTAGTCAATAAGTTGTAGTAAAGGTGAGTAGAAGGAAGACTTTGGTGAGGAAAGTGAAAAGGTCTTCTATGGACATTAGGTCCTCAAGCAGCCTAAGGAGGAAAAACTTCAAGCACAAGATCCTCTTAAATTCAAAGTTTCAGGAAACTGGAGAACACTATAACAACACTGCAATCAAACATCCATTACAATGCAGCTATAACAATCCATGTGAATCCTTCAATCATGGACACTTCAATATCAGAAGCAAATAAGATGAAGAAGAAGCTAACTTGTATTGATCAAGAAGTCTCAAATCAAGTTACATAACCAGAGAGCCAATATGGTTCATCAAACTTCTACAATGTGGGATCCTTGCTCAACCATTCGACCCCAACAAAAATATCAAAAATACATACATATACTCAAAACTGCTAACAACCTCCAGAGGCACGATCAAGTCAAGATTTCAAGGCTTTATGTCTAAAGTTTCTCTGCAAACTGTGTGTGCAGTTGTCTTTCATACTGCCCATGCAATTCTCTGTTAGATGTGAGCCTTAGATTAGTCAGTCTATGTCTTCTCTATCAGACTATGCATGCAATTATTTATCAGACACGATCTCATGACTTCCAGCCACTTTTGTTTTTCCATTTATGTGGTGAGATGAGGTTTCAACCACCTGCATCACTTTCATTAACTCCCTACATTGGGATTAGGAAGGGCCATGAGTCAACTCATCACTTGTATCTTTACTGGACTTTTGCAGGGAACATTGGAACGTAGACATGGACACTGATGATGATGAGTTGGAGAGGTGCTTGGTGCAAATTCACAGGCTATAACGAGTGAACGGTGGACATGTGGAAGGCTTTGGCTGGTGGTGACTAGAAATGAGTGAGAGCCATCATGCGGGAGATGAGGTGTAAAGGTGTGAGGGTGATCTGGCGAAGGGAAAATATGGGATGATAGAGCGATGTGATAGGTAGTGGAGGTGACAGGGAGGAAATGAAAAATGGTGGTGGAGATGACATGGAACGCAAGTGGAAGATAGATGTCGGGAGGTGAGAGGGTGAGAAATGAGAGGTAAAGCACGGGGGGGGATCCGATTTGTTGTGGAGGCGACACGATAGTGGGGGGCCCAAGCCAGAAAACCACCAACTCAGACCCCCACCCATTAAAGGAAGAAAGTTCAGGGGGGATCCGATATTGGATGTGGAGAGTATATATGTGTTCCTCACTCACTCGCATATCTGAGTGTGCCCTTTAGCCGCAATGCGCAAAAGCATAAAAAAGTTAGGATAAACAACAAAAGTGGGTCGCGTTAGGACCCTTTTCTTTCATTTTTTCACCAAGGGATTATTTCCTAAGGAAAATCCCCATTTTATAAAAAAACTTATGCTAACAATTACATCTTGTAGATTTTATTCTTTGTTCAATGTCATTTTCTTCTTTGCCGATACTTATCTCAAAAAGTCCATTATTCCTGTGATTTAGGGCATCTGCAACTTTGTTTTCTTTTCCTTTGATGTGTCTTACCTTGAAATCAAATTCACTGAAGAAGGCCAACCACCTTTCTTACCTTGCATTGAGGTCTGGTTGACTGAATAAGAATTCCATGCCACTGTTGTCGGTTAGCAGTAGAAAATTTCTCCCCATTAAATAATGTTGCCACATTTTTAGCACGTGAATTACAACTGCTAACTCCAAATCATGTGTGGCATAGTTTCACTCGTGTTCTTTTAGTTTACATGATTTTTAATAGATGATTTGCCCATCTTGATTTATGACACCTCCCAATCCTTCTTTGCTTTATCCATGCAAAATGTAAAGTTTTTGTCAGGGTCTGCTACCCTTAAAATAAGTGTTGTAGTTAATAGTTCCTTTAGTTTATTAAAGTTGTCATGACACTTTTGTGACAAAGTAAACCTTATTCCCTTTTTCTATAGAGAAGTAATTGGATACGTGATCTTAGAAAATCCTTCGATAAATAGATAGTAATAACTGATAATTCCCATAAATGATCTGATGTTAACTACATCCTTAGGTATAGGCCATTCCATAATGACTCTTATCTTCTCTGCGTCAACTGCAATACCTTCTTCAGATATCACGTGTCCTAGGTACTGTATTCTTCTTTGATAGAAGTCTCATTTTTCAAACTTTTCATACAAATTGTGATTCCTTAAGGTATGAAATATTATTTTCATATGTTCTTCATGTTATTATTCCGTTTTCGAGTAAACTAAAATATCATTGAAAAATACCAGTAAAATTTGTCCATATACTGACTGAAAATACTATTCATCAAACACATAAAGGTTTTTGGTGCATTAGTGAGGCCAAATGGAATTACAACAAACTCATAGTGTTTGTATCACATTCTAGAAGTTGTTTTATTTATATCTTCGTTCTTTATTCTGACTTGGTGATAACTGAACCTTAAATTTAACTTATAGAAAATATTTTATCTTCCCACTTGGTCAAATAGGTCATTAATTCTGGGTAGAGGATACTTATTTTTAATCATCATCTTGTTTAATTGTCGATAATCAATGCATAACCTTAAAGTCCCATCTTTCTTTTTAATGAAAAGAACTGGTTCTCCCCAAGGTGAGACAATTGGTATGATATATTCTTTATCCAATAGTTCTTGCAGTTGAATTTTCATCTCTGTTAATTTGGGTAAACTCATTCTAGAAGGTGCCTTAGATATCAGGGCAGATTCAGGTAGTATATCAATAGAGAAATACATCTCTCTCCTTGGAGGCATCTCTGGTATTTCGTCCACAAACACATCTCTAAACCCATGTAGGATTGTAAAGTCTTCTAGAATGGGTTTATTTTCCTTTTCTAACAAATTAGTTACTTGAATAGCATAAATTTGGCAATACTTATTCATACATTTCTTAAACTATATGGTTGATATCTGCCTAACTGAAACTGGTTTTTTGATCCCTTGTATTGTCTTAACTGTGTTGTTTTCGTCTCTGTAAGTAAGTGATTTTTCGTAACGGTTCAAAATTACTTTATTTTTCTCTAACCAGTCCATTCCAATGATTATATCATAAGATCCCAAAGGTAAAACATTCATATTTAACTTTGTACTTTGGCCATCTATATTGAGTTCACATTCATAAATGAAATCAGTTACTTTTCTCTCAGTCCTTGTTGCTAAATGCACTAACCATGACTTAGCATGCTTTACTTTCTTGAGCTTTTTTAATTCAACTAAACTAGGAGTAACATAACTCAGACTAGTTCTTGGGTCGATTAAAATAGAAATGCAATTATCATGAATTTTACCTTCAACCTCCACGATAGTGCATTGATGATCAACTTGTTTTCCATCTACAACTACATTAATTATGTTCACACTTCTGCCCATATCTCCTACTGTATAGGCTTCTTG
>JZKD02S1673620.1:20409-50657 GCA_000966675.3 Picea glauca
AGAGTTATATATGGATAAGCGGGATTGTTATACATGGCGGAGTCTTTTGTTAAGCAATGTTTATTCTATTCAAACAGAGATATAACATCTGATAAAGTCTCGTTGGTAGGCTTTAAGGGGAGTTCCATTTAATATTTGGTTTTTGCTAAAATTGATATACCACCGAGTCGAATCCTACTCCCACTAAATGTGTAATGAATTAGATTCTGCCTCTTTTGATGGAATGTGGGCCACGATTCAAAGCATCCTTTTTGTTAGAAATTTCAACGCATTTTTCAGTCATGTGAAGCTAAGCGGAGATAAAACAGAAAGCATCATTCAGTTAGCACATAACTCAACGTATCATTCTGTTGCGGGATGAGGATTCCTGATTGTTCAGCTATAAGAAACAAGATTCAGCCTGTGCGCAAGGAGGAGAAGAGCATTAAAGAAGTTCTTGAATGGGAAAGTGCAAATTTGTTGTTGTTGATCCGAGACGACTACGCTCTGTTATCAAAGATTGTTTTGTATTAGAAGATCATTTGATAGCTTTCAAAAGAGTTGTGTCTTAAAGTCTCGAACAACAAACCTTTTCCATTTGTAGAGAGTTTTGAAGCTATATGTTTCCAGATATTATTCTGTTTTTAAAGTCGACTTTCATCTCTGTCCAGAGTGAAGTTTTGCGACTATTTGTACAACACTATTTACTGCAAATTATAATCCCGTACATAGTACAACTAGAAGATAGAAAGAGTCTAGCTGTGTTATCGCACATTTTTTTGTCCACAATTTGCTGAAGCTGAGTTTAAAACTGTGAAGTCTTTATGCTGCTACATTTTCTAGAGTCGACTATTTTTTGTTCATTGGTGGCTTTCTTGCTGTGAAAGACCATTCTGTATTTTTCCAGAAAACGTAGTCTTGAGGGCTTTGTACAATGACTTCATCATAGTTTGTTGAGATTGTATCCAACCATTTATGTACCACTTCTGAAGATAATATTGTATCGGTACCCATTGGAGAGGGACCCGGAGATGTAGCCCAGAGAGGGGTGAACTCCGTTAACAATCTTGGTGTTTGGTGATTTCTCTTTACTAAGTTTTTACTCTATGTTCTATGTTGTTCTATCTCTGTTATTTCCTTATTGTTACAGTGTTACATTACAGTTTTCAGTATTCCATTTACATGTTAAAAGACTAATTTACATGCTGAGCATTCATAATACTTTTTAATGCACTAAACAATTGGATCTTACGGATCAACCATGATACTTAATCATATTTATCAGGCCAATGGCATGGGTATAAAAATAATCTATTGAATCGATATCTTTCATTGATAGAGTTTCAAAATCTCTTCTAAGAATTTGTAGTTTTGAGGTCTTAACTTTGGTCATACCTTGATAAGACATTTGTAATATGTCCCATGCTTCCTTGGCTTTCTTTGGTGATGCAATTATTGGGAGTATGTTCTCATGCATGGCTTGATGTATGTAAAACATCGCCTTTCCATCCTTCTTCCTTTAATCTTTCAAAACATAATTCTCATCTTGTGTGAGGGCATTGTACGATGCCCGATCTGCTGGTTCCACATAACCATTCTCGACTATCTCCCATACATCTTGACCTCAGAACAATGCTTTCATGGTCAAGGACCATAACTCATAATTTTTCCGTGTAAAAGTGGGAGGTTGCAGATTTGAGGTAGAAGCCATATTTCACTTTTTGATAAAGTTACTATTCTGATAAACTTGTTCTGATAGAACCTGCTCTAATACTAGATCTTAGATCTACAACGTGCAGAGAAACTGTGCACAACGCAACTGCTAAAATATTGTGCACCACAAACTTCATCGCTGAACTCTCAAGATGTATTGCGCAGTGGGAAACTACTCAATTTATTGAGCGCTGTGATAAAACACTTAATGAACGATTTATAGAGGTAGAACAACACAATGCTATACTTAGCATATAAACTCATAAATACACATGAAATTGTGAACACACAAAATACTTGATATTAAGATAAACTTTAGCGCTACGCGCTATCACAAAATACGATAATTGTGATGAGCTTCAACTCTAGCAACTTTTGTTGACTTTACAGACACAGAGCTTGTGCTCTCAGACTTCTTTGACTCTTCATCTACTGTTGTTTTCTTCTTCACGACTCTGTTCTCTCTACCTTTCTCTGCATGTGTATGTCAACTGTCTACAGACTCAGACATATAAAGACTAAGACTTCCTGTAGAAGTGAAACCGACTCAACATTAAATATGACAATAAATTTCACTGACTCTCAACTACTTAACTGGACTCGAGAAAGATAAAGATCGACTCCATTTAATAACTCCCCTACTTGTCGTTTGACAAAACTAAGTGTGCGTAAACGTAAGAGAAAACTAAATAAACTATAGTTGTAGACTGACAAACTGATTGACAAATCGGTGGAGACCTAAAGTTTACTGACTTGTAATTACTATTTCCAACAAAGCGAACGAATCCCTGCAGAAGCCAGAAAGAGAAGGGAACAACTACCTATAAGGAGATACGGAAACCAGGCAAGAGGCAAGAGGCTCAGAAGAAATGTTTCTACGGAATCCAGGCAAGAGGCTCGGAAGAAATGTTTCGATATACAAACAACAATGTGTGTTTTGTTATTGTATAGTGGCAAGAGAATGAGACTGATGCATAAAACAAACAAAAGTTCTAGGAAGGGGTACCAATTCTCGGATAACTTTCTATACGGGAGAACTTTCTCCTTTCTATGGGAACCGAAGAGGTGCAATCCGTCGACCACACAGCCTGGATACGGGTGTGTGGTCGACGGATAGTCCGAGTTCAACAATTACAAATTGTGATTTCGATTAATTTCGAGGCTCTGAATCTACTCGAATATTAAAATGTGCAATTTGATTAATACATATTGACATTTCAGTAACTCTTCATCCGTCAGATTCCCATTCTTCATCCGTCGGATTCGGGCGATTTGAATATGCCCTGTATCAAACGCCATACCGAAAACTTTGTAGAAAGACGTGGGAAAGGAGCAACATGTTGGCGATCCCGGATTGGCCAGGATTTGCTTCTGGCTTCAACGTGGCTCGGAATACCAAGTGTCCTTGAAGCTGGCTCTGCTGTTCTTGTATACGCGTCCAGAAGTGTGGCGGAAGAGAAAGCATTGCGCACCCAGCTAAATAGACCCAGTGAAATGGATAAACACACCTAAGGAAACGGTGGTTGGCGGCTGGCTGACAGAAGGACAGGTGGCTACCCTAATTGGTACAGAGATCAGCTAGTATCCTCAGGTTTACACACTGCTGCCTGAAAAAAAAAAGGAAAAGTAGCATGCAAAACCATCCACAAACCGTTGCCCGGTGTGTGTGAGAAAGCGGCTGGGTGGGACGGTAGTAAGAGTATTTGGTGAACTTAGAATCTCTCAGAGTCGTTGTAGAGGCCAGGAGGGCGCTCCATACCAAAATGGTACAGGTAGCCTTCATCTCCACAAGCACTTTCAAAAATTTGATTTTCATTATGCTACGAATCAAGTTTGAGGCAACATAAATGTTCTTTGTATTGGTCCAGAATGGTTTTATTTTATAGATGAATATTTCGGATCTACAAAGCACAAATGAGCTCTGCGCAGCGCAGTTACAAAGATTGCATAGTGAAATTCTTCGTTGTTGAACTCTCAAGACTTGCAGTACAGTTCACAGACTGCACAATTTACTATGCGTTGTGATAAAACACTTAATAAAACAATTTCTTGTAACTGTGTTACTCTTAGCACATAAACTATGAACTTAAGCTTGAGCATAAACACAGACTGCACAATTTACTACGTGTTGTGATAAAACACTTAATAAAACAATTTCTTGTAACTGTGCTACTCTCAACACATAAACTATGAACTTAAGCTTATGCATAAACAAAACGAATATATTTTTCACAACAAAAACTCAGAAATACATCAACACACAGATGACTATTATATTATGAACTTCAGAGTGCACGCTAATACATAATACAATAACTATGACAAGTTTTTTCTCCAACAACTTCTGCAAACTTACAAAACACAAAGCTTGTGCTATCAGACTTCTTCAACTCCTTACAAAGCTGTTGTTGTTTGCTAACTATCAAATCTTCTCTATGTTCTATTCTCTCTGCTCTATCGACCACCTATAGACTCAGACTTTTAAAGTTGAAGACTGAGACTTCATTTAGAAGTAAAATGACCGAAACAATTAAGATGACAATAAATTTCGATGGACTCTCATCTGCATAACAGAGCTCGAGAAAGATAAAGATCGGCTCATTAAATAAACTTCTGCTAATAGTTTTGTTTGACGTGTCTGATAGATTAAACATCTATGTTTTCCATGACAGACAGAGTCCGTGTAAGCGTGAAGCTCATGACTTGAAATTGATATTTTCAACACTCCCCCTTAATTATAAGTAGTGAGTTTACAAAATACAAAAATTACATAAAAATTTGAAGTTGACATGAACTGTCATACATCTGTGATTGCACCAACTCCTAGACAACTGCACAATTTCTGAAATGAATCCCTTGCCAAAGCTTTTGTGAAAATATCTATGACTTGTTCTTTAGACCTGCAAAATTCTAAGAAAATTTCTTTGTTATTCACTAATTCTATGATAAAATGATACCTTGTATCAATGTGTTTGGTTTTCTTGTGAAACACATGATTATTTGATAACATGATGGTGAAGTTGTTGTCACAAAATATTGTTGCTAGTTCCTGTTGTTCCTGCAACAAATATTTTAATATTCTTCTCATCCAAACTGCTTGAAAAGCTATGCTTGTAGCTGTGACGTACTCAGCTTCTGCTGAAGAAAGACTCACAATGGGTTGCTTCCTTGATGCCCATGATTATTTGATAACAAGATGACGAAGTTGTTGTCACAAAATACTGTTGTTGGTTCCTGTTGTTCCTATAACAAATCTTTTAATATTCTTCTCATCCAAACTGCTTGACAAGCTACGCTTGTAGCTGCGACGTACTCAGATTCTATTGAAGAAAGAGTCAAAATGAGATGCTTCCTTGATACCCATGATACTATACCTATTCCAAAATGAAATGTGTACTCAGAGGTACTTTTCCTATCATCCATACTGCCTCCACAATCACTGTCATTGTATCCAATAAGTCTGAAATCTTATGAACTAGAATACATAATGCCAAAATCTTTTGTTCCATTCACATATCTCAAAATTCTTTTACCTTCCTTCCAATGTGATTCTTTTGGAGTTTTCATGAATCTTGAAATCATGCTCACTCCATACATAATATCAGGTCTTGTTTTTCTCAGATACATAAGACTTCCTACCATTATTTTAAATAGTGTGGGTTCCACCTTGGACCCTTAATCTTCCTTGCTTAACTTCAATCCTGTTATGACAGGTGTTGGGGATACTTTGAAATTTATCATGTTGAATCTTTTCAAAATTTCATGCACATACTTAGATTGTGAAATAAATATACCTTAGATTGTGAAATAAATATACCATCTTTAGAATGGAGAACTTCAGTACCCAAAAAAGTCTCAGAAGCCCCAAATCAGTCATTTCAAATTCATCCTTCATGATTGACTTAAATTCTTCTATGCCAAAATCACCTATAAAAATCAAATCATCTACATATAAGAAAACAATTAACATATTATCTTGCTAATTTTCTTTAATATACATTGTTGTCTCACATTCACTTCTATGAAATCCATTTTGAATGAGATAGGAATCTATGCAACGGTACGAAGCTATGGGAGCTTGTTTTAACCCATACAATTCTTTCTTCAATATGTACACCTTGTTTTCCTGTCCTAGAACCTCATTGCCTTGTCGATGTTCCACATACAATTCTTCTTCTAAATGTCCATTAAAAAATGTTGAATTTACATCCATTTGATGAAAAAACCATTTGTTATGTGCAACAATGGCCAACACAGTGCTCACTGTGTCAATGTGCACAATCAGTGTAAATGTTTCATTGAAATCAATTCCAGGTTGTTGTGTAAAACCTCTTGCAACTAACCTTTCTCTGTGCTTCTACACATTTCATTTGACATCTTACTTGGTTTTATAAATCCACTTCACACTTATAACATCCTTGTCTTCAAGTACATCTACTAATTTCCATGTCTGATTATTCTCTATGCATCTAATTTCTTCATGCATGGCTTGTTCCCATACATCATCTTTGACAACTTCAAAAGTTAATGGATCATCTATTTGTGAAAACATAGAAAAAACTGAAAATGAATTTGGTGTGTCAACATTATAGATGTCGCACAAACTTGTTGTCTTCCTTGGTAAATAAATTGCTAATGTAGGATATGGAGATGTAGAACTATTTGGACTTCTTACTGATGTTTGTTGCACTCTAGGTGTAGACTATGCACATGTAGATCTTACTAGAGTAGTTTGAACTGGGATTTGTGTCGCAGTTCCAGGAGTAGAAGGAACTACGAACTGATTTGTACATGGTGTTTGAACCTTTTCTTCTTCTGTGTCATCATGCTCAATAACATAAAAAATTTGATTGTCGTTTATGTGCTTCCACCTCATGCTTCATTCTCCACAAATTGTATATCACGACTGATTATAACTTTACTTGTGACATGAGCATACAACTTGTATGCTTTTGTATCTTCAGAGCATCCCAAAAATATCCATTTCTGTCTGTTGTTATCTAGCTTCTTTCTCAGCTCATTTGTAACATGTGCATATGCGACAACCAAATTTTTTTTAAGTGCACCACATTATGCTTCATACCTGTCCAACCTTCTTGAGGATTTTTTTCCTTCACACTCGTTGTCAGACATCTATTAATGATGTATATTGAAGTTGCTACTACCTTAGCCCAATACTCATTTTAAAAATGTTTGGCTGCCAACATATTGCGCACCATTTCCCTGATGGTTTGATTCTTCCTCTCCGCGCACCATTCTGTTGTGGTGTATACCACACAGTGAATTGCTTGTAAATTCCATGAACTTTACAAAAGTTCCGAAACTCTCTTGAAACATAGTCACCTCCTCTATCAGTTCTTAAAACCTTGATGTAAAAGCCACTCTGCTTCTCCACAAGTGTTTTGCACTGCTGGAAACAACCTAATGCGTCAGATTTATGTTTTAGGAAACAAATCCATGTATTTCTTGATAAACCATCAATGAATGTCAGAAAATATGTATTGCCTCCTATAGATGGAATTTGCATTGGTCCACATATATCTGAATGTACTATTTCCAGTGGATTTTTTTCTCTGTATGACTTGCCAACTGGAAATGACTCTCTGTGTTGTTTTCCAAAGATGCAACCTTCACATATTCTTTGTGGTTTTTCAATTAATGGAAAACCTTTCACCATATCCTTTGTATGTAGCAACTTCAGACCTCCAAAGCTCAAATGTTCAAATCTGAAATGCCACAGCTAGGAATCATCCTGCACTTTAGATTGAATGTTGATTGCATTGCTGCGCCTTCTTTCTTGAAATTGCACACACTAGCTTTTCCTTCTTTGGAACTGCACACACTTTCTTCTTTGAATGCAGTGTCTGACTGCACATATTTTGTGTCATAGAAAACTTGTGTTGTTTTCTTCTTCATGGTTGGATTCAATGTCAATGGAAACATTTTGTTGCTTATCATTTGAATTAGTGTAATAAGTTGATTGGTTGGATATCTGTCCATAATCACACATTGATTATCTTCCATGTAGATTTTGTATCCTTTCTGTAACAACTATCCTATGTTCATCAAATTATGCTTTAGGCCAAAAACATAATATACATCAGGCATAAATTTTTGTTTTCTTTGTTTAGTCAAAATGATAATACTTCCTTTTCCTAATACAATGACTTGGATATATGTTCCAAGTGCAACTTTAGTTTGAAATGACTTATCCACACTAGAAAACAACTCTAATTTTCATGTCATGTGATTAATAGAACCTGAATCTAGATACCATGTGTCACATGAACATTCTTGAGCAACATTGCATTCAACTGATGAGACTATAGACATTACTTTAGCGTGCACCATAAACATAGGACTAAAGGGAGTATTTGCACTCTGTGACTGATCTTGACCTTTCTTGTTCTGATTATACTGTCTCGTCATGCACTCATATGAATAATGTCCATAATTTTTACAATAATGACACTGAATATTTGATTTTTCAACTCTTTGATTACTTGACTGACTGTTATTTGGATTTTGACTTCTTCCACTAGTATTTCCAAGACTTCTAGTGCATCCACCTCTAGTAGAGCTTCTTCCTCTGCCTCTAGTGTTAGCTCTCCCCCTTCCTCTTCCACGACTTATGGATGACTGCATGAAAAATTCATTCTCTAATGACATATTTGACCTATTTAATATGTGTTCATGATTAATGAGAGAGGCTTGAAGTTCATCTAGACTAAACTGACTCAGGTCTTTTTTATGTGTCACAACAAGAGTATCAAATTTAAGAGGAAGAATCCTAAGTACCTTCTCAACAAACATCCTATCCTCTATGGTTTCTCCATGAGACTTAATCTGATTTATTATACCAATAACATCAGTGTAATAGGAATGTACTAAATTTGTGTCTTTCATTGACAGAGTTTTAAAATATCTTCTAAGAATTTGTAGTTTTGAAGTCTTGACTTTATCCATAAATTGATAAGAAGTTTGCAATATGTCCCATCCTTCCTTGGCTTGTTTTGTTGATGCAACTCTTGGGAGTATGCTTTCATGCATGGCTTAATGTATGTAAAACATCGCCTTCCCATCCTTCTTTCTTTGATCTTTCAAGGCATCCTTCTCAGCTTGTGTGAGAGCATTGGATGTTGCTTGATATGCTGGTTCCACATAGTTATTCTCGTCTATATCCCAAACATCTTGACCCTGCAATAATACCTTCATTGTCAAGGACCATAACCCATAATTTTTTCCTGTAAAAGTGGGAGGTTGTAGATTTGAAGTAGAAGCCATATTTCACCTTACGACAGAGCTACTTCTCTTGAACTTGTTCTGATAAATCCTGCTTTGATCAACCTGCTCTAATACCAGATCTCAAATCTACAATGCACAAACGAGCTCTACGTAACACAATTACAAAGACCACGCAGTGAAATTCTTTGTCGCTGAACCCTCAAGACCTACCACGCAGTTCACAGACTACACAATTTGCTATGTGCTTTGATAAAACACTTAATAAAACAATTTATTGTAACTGTGCTACTCTCAACACATAAACTATGAACTTAATCTTGAGCATAAGAAAAAAGAAGATATTTTTCACAACAGAAACTCAGAAATACATCAACACACATATGACTATTATATTATGAACTTCGACATTGCGGGCTGATACATAATAGAATAACTATGACAATCTTCTGCTCCAACAACTTCTGCAAACTTACAAAACATAAAGCTTTTGCTCTCAGACTTCTTCGACTCCTTACATAGCTGCTGCAGTTTGATAACTATCGACTCTTTTCTCTGTTCTATTATTTCTGCTCGACTCATAAAGATAAAGATTGAGGCTTCTTGTAGAAGTAAAATGACTAAAACAAACTTTCATCTGCATAACAAAGCTCGAGAAAGATAAATAATGGCTCATTAAATAAACTTCTGCTAGAATCGTTGTGGAGGCCAGGGAAGGCGCTCCATAATAAAATGATACAGCATCTCCTCAAGCACTTACCAAAAATTCATTTTCATTATGGAGCGAATCAAGTCTGAGGCAACAAAAATCATCTTTCTATTGGTCATGAACTGGTTTTTTTTAATAGATGAATACAATCAGAAATGTGATAAATCTTAACTAGTTGAGTTTCACAATTCATAATTAACGAAAGAAAATAAATGCACAGAGCTCAATTTGATAAATGCACAGAGCTCAATTTGATGGATAAACTCATGAAGTGACGCGTCCCAGTATCCTAAGTATAAGCACCTTATCATCGTTTTCGTGTCTTTTGAACTCAAAATAATTTACTTCATCGTCTTTGATGAAGTGATTAAGTTGCACAGTGTTGTCCCACCAGCGGACATAGAGACAGTTTTACCAAACCTTTGTCAAAGGCAATGTTTATGAATTCCTTATCTTCATTGGGAGTGAAAACATTTCATAAGATGTTAAGAATAAAATCAGTGTTGGTTTTCAGCATCAAATCACTACTGACTTGTAGAATAAAATCTCTTGAGTAGATTAGTAATCTCCTAATTCAGAATAGACGACTGAATATTTGATTGAGAATTGCATTAGCAACTGGTCATTATACTACATTTCCTAATTAACAATTCAGTCCATTAGAATTCGACATCTATGCAGCATTCTGTAAGAAAAATGCATTCTTATTTCTGATAGATTGAAGGGTTATTGTTGCTGGACCTTGCGGATCTTCAAATATTATTTGAGTACGAAAAGAATTAAATCCTCTGCTGTATGTATTTAATTCTACATTGCCAATCCAGGCAACTTTTACATCAAATGACAAAGAAATGGCTGTTATTTAAAGATTTATATTACGAATAACTCTACGATAACTAATCCTCAACTGCATACCAGACCTGCATGAGCAATCTCTGCCTATTACAGAGACCATGGTTTAGGCAGTCTCTTATTCGATGCCATATTCGCTTTTTTCTTTATTTGGTATACTATTTTACAATCGAAGAATTTCTTCTAACGATTGAAAACCGAAGACAGAGGCGTTTTGTGACCATTTCCTTCTATGGAAAAATGATTAATGGACCAAAAAGCTAATAACTACTCTTTTTCATGTTTCTTTCCAAAACAAAATGTAGATGGTATGAACGAATGAAGGCAAATATCGTCAAAATCCTAGTAACTTGATCTGAATATACCAGAGAAAATAGAAGTTCAAAAGGAGTAGAAGAACCAACTTACTGTAATGAAATTCCCACTGTTTTGGCCATCAACCCGATGGTAGTTATCAGAAATTATACCCACGCTTGATGATTTGTAGGACTTTGGATCTTTCACGGCCGAGTTCTTGTTGGGAAGAGGTTGTGTAGTTTTAGGGTTTCCTTGGGTTGGCTGTGCTAATGATGGCTGAGCTCAACCGAAAACGTAACCTAAAGACCTCTGCCCGTCACTACTAACACCACGATCCATTATATAATGGTTATGGATCTTACATGCAGTGATGATTTTAAGGATGAAAATTTATTTTAAAATGTAAAAATTTTGGCAATCTTAATAATCCTTCATATGCCAACTATAAATGTTTGGTATTTTTTTGTAAAAATATTCAAATTTTTAAGGATTTTATATAGTTTGTATAAAATTTTGGATGATTTTTAAGGTAAAATAATTTTATCCTATAAAATTTGGGCCAATCTTTTTTTGGGAAAAACCATGGAAAATTAGCCCATGAGCTAAATTTAACCCCTTAAATCATCCATGTCTACAAGAAAGAAACTAATTTTTTCACTATGTAACTTTTGTTGCAGCCAAAGCACAAAGCACGTGGCTTTAGCCACCCATTCTGATAGCTAATTGTTTAATGAAATATGAAACCAACTTCATATCCAAATTTGTAAGGCAAATGGGAAAATAGTTATTAACCGGACGGATTTATCCCGATTTAGGGATAAAGATGACAAAACTAATGCAATGATGACATGCAGATTGACAGACAAAGATTTATGGATTTGGAAAAAGACACATAAATATCAAATCAAACATATTAACTTTCTTCTTTTGCAATTGGTATCAATCGTTGCTTGGCTGTTGATCTCTTGCAATATTTGCCATGGCGGACAATAGGAAAACATTGATAGGTGTGAATTAGGTGTGAAAACATATTAAAATATAGTTATGGTATAATATTAAGCTTTCAGCAGAGTGTCAGCTATTCATTTTTTCTTATGAAATTGTAAATTGATTTGTGAAACACTGCTTAAGAACCCTAAACTTTATGAAACACTGCTTAAAGTGAGTATCATTACTAATCCCAAATCCGACAAACTTGTAGATATTAGGTCATGTAGATGTTGACACAGTTAATGTATGTATAAACTGTACAAGCTACCAAAGATTTTGAAATTGGCTAACAAATATTCAACTCAATTTTGAAATTAAAAATAATACTTTGTTAATAGAAATCATTTCCCACACAAATACCCTTACATATAATATCTATCTACACTCCATTGTGTAGTAAATAAAAAAACCTTAATAAAGCCATGAGCTAGAAACCCTACTCTCTTGAGAAAAAAATCTTATGCAAATACCATCGATAACCTAAGGAATTTCATGTCCTACCAATGTAAGATGTGAAGATCATCTTTATCATCTTGGAGGAAGATAAACGAGTGCCTCACATGAATACACAATGTTAAAATTCTTTTAACATGGAAGAATACGAAACCAATGTCTCCATACATTACAACGCGTTAGTGAATAATTTGGAATAGACCAAAAAAACCATAGAAACTAGATAAATCTAAACTTTGAAAACCTATACAAAATTTCTTATGCCTGTCAGCGATTGAGCCAACAACGAACTGTTGACAATCCATAATTACCCATTCAATTAGATGAGGGAAAACGCCCGATGGTAGGTCCCAATCAGACCTACTCTTGTTTGGAGTAGCTTTTCCCGTAAGTTTATGGGCCTCACTACCACTCATAATTAAAAGAATAAAAAGGGGATAGACAACAGACTGCCCCCCAAAGAGTTCTAACTAATTCTAAGGCTAATCCAACTAAAAGATAAATAATTTAATCTAAATAATTCTAACCTATCCCGAGAGAAAAGCTAACAGATGAGTACAGTGAAACGTAATATCTAGACAACAAAAAAAGTTCATGACAACAAAGACATGTTAGCACAATAATATTGCATAAATCATCTCAAATAGCAGAAAAACAAATCTTTAACATCATTCACGCACCCATAAGAAATCACAACAGTAAAGGATTATAGATACTAAACAAATAAATAGTTCATATGATCAATACCTAGAAAACATAAAACAAAAATACAAGTGTAGAATAGTCCTAGAAGCACCTGCATACATTTATAACTTCAAAATGCCTCATGCTCTTTATTAGTCATAAGTAAAAGTACCATCTTTTGTTACAAAGGGAAAAAGTCCTCTCTCTATGCTATGAGTTATTTTTTATAAAGAAAGAGAGAGAATCTTCAGTTCTCATCACTATTCGTTTCATTTTCCTTCCATTTCTCTTCTCTCATATAAAAAATAGACACATGTAAGGATTACACAGAGAAACTGAACATACTCATGAGTCATTATTTTCTTCCTTAGATAGTTTATAAATGATATCTATTTAAAAACACTCATTGCCTTTGTCCATTTGTGTTACCTTTTATTTTTCATAAGTTTTGGGGCGTTTCTGGTTTCGACCTATAGCATGTGATCATTTTGGCATATTATCCTCTATCATATATTTCCGTTGAGATATTGCTGACTTGATTTTGTTGGTTGCAGCTCAAGATATGACAAATTGAAGTCAGAATATTTGGTTTTTCATCCAAATTCAGATTCCACCTATATTTTTCATTTTTGGGCCATTTCTACTTTCAATCTACTAGAAATTCTATCCCAGCACATTATTCACTCTTATAGCTTTCCATCGAGCCCTCTTGTGGCCTTCCTGAAGTTGGTATGGCCAATTTCCCCCCCAAATCTGTGTGTGTAGGTTTTCTGCATTTTCTACTATTTTATGTCGACCTTCTGGCATGGATACCTACATCAATGCATCCTCTATCCAATACCTTTCCAAGGAGGTATCACATGTCATACTCCGACACCTGTAGAAAAATATATAATTGTTTAAAATTTCTCACTCAACAACCATTGACCAGGCCCATGGGTTAATCTTGACCATTAATTATCGAACCCGCAAAAGGGAAAACCCACCAGATAAACGGTTCTAGTCAGTTTTCCTTCAGACCTAAAAAATGCTAGAGTCTTAGTTTGGAGCTTCGCATTAGAGTCTTCTTCTCAATTCTCATCCTGACATATTAACTCTGAGGGAAAGATATAGTTGTTCAACATATCTAGATAAATATACATCGCCCATCGGGGGAGCTATTTCGTAGTCTTATCTAATGTGTCAATGAATAAAAGAATATTCTTTCTTCAATTTTTGTGCAGAAGGTGAAATCCAGAAAAAGGGGCGATGACGCACATTCAGAGTTGATTATTCGACGTCCAAAAAATTTGTAAAGTTTCATGGTATCGATAAGGGGTATTGAAGAAGATTCCCTCTTAGCTTTGTTTTGCATGCAAAATATCTGGATTGTCCTTTCAATGATGATCAAAGGTCACTATTAAAAGTGATTCATAGTCTGAAGGAGACCGTTCAGGGTGTTAACTCGGACCAGCTAAGGTTATAAACCAAATACTGTTGCACGAAAAAGATATGACCATTCACTTAGGTAAAATATTGATGGCTTGGGAGAGTTTCTCTTTGAAAATCTTTTCAATATTTAAGCTTGCGAAAATTTTGCAAAGTAATAAGCCTGTGGTTCTGATGTTGGTTGTTTGGGGGCTTAGATTTAAAGGAGGATGCATAATTCGCTAAAAATTCAGCTATGCACAAAATTCTTATGTGAAAAAAGAGGATTCAATATGAAGCAATGAAGGAACATTCACTAACTCAGAAAAAGAAATAAAACTCTATATTGTCGGTATTGTAGCCATAAGGCCATCAATTCTAAGAAAAAATGAAGGTTCTCAATCGAATAATGAGTGAGATGTAATCCCAACCATTCATTGGGGGAGAGTCATCAAAGTGAGTTGTGATAGTAGGAGTAGATGTACTCTGATGGATAAAGACTTCGATAATGAAGAGTATGAATGTATGGGAAGGCGAAGCTCTGACATTGTTGTCAGAGTATGTGAGAAAGGTCGAGAAGAAGAGTTAGGAAAAATCCCGATGATGATGAGGATAGGTGATGGGTGCCACATCAGCCTTAGATCAATGTAATATGACATAGGAGAGTGTGAGTCGAGCAGATGCCAAGGAGTGGGAAGAAAAGGTGATATTTGGATTAGGAAACTTTAGGAGGCCATAGCTTTCAATCTGGAACTCAGATTTAATAATGGTTACAGTTGTTGGAAATCTCTCGATGAGAAAAATCCAACTATGATATTTTGTTAGAGAAAATAATAGAGGAAAATAAGGAGAAAATCCAATAGTCCTTGGGCCTAGTTTTCAAGAGAGAGGGAAGGCCAAAAGAAGAATCTGATAGGGATCATTCCTAAAAGGCTTGGGGAAAAGTCTATAGGAAAGGTGGATATAATAGCCTTGGAAGCTCAATACCTTAGGGAAATAGGAAAAGGGGAAGCTTGGTGAGGATTAAAGTCAAGGTTCTAGAAAATGATCAACAGATCACCCCACAGGCCTCTCAAGGCTAGAGTGGTCATGGCTTTGCAAAATTTCTCCTACAAAAACAAAATAATGAGATCAACCATGCTATCAAAAGAAGACTAGCAAACAATATATTCCCTTCCTTTAAACTAATTTAAAAGAGAATGTTAGGTTTATTGAACAATAATATGGTGACTGTAAATGAGTGTCCTAAGACTAAATAAGTTGATTCGAAGAAGAGTAGAATCCATATGCAAGAGCATAAGTATGAAGTCATGATGCCTAACATGTCAGAAAGAAGATGCATAATTTGAATTAGTCAATCAACAAATAATTAGCCACAACCTCATCTAGGATATGCAATAGAACATCAGACCTTGCAACCACATAGTATCATCAAACACTTTAGAATCACCGAATAATTGAAACAAATATCAACGAAACATCATAGGTCATTAAGCATCATGAAGACATTTGAAATCATTAGATCAAAAGGAATAATCAACCACAATAAAAAACAGTCATCCAACAATATAAAACCTCCAACTCCCTCAAAGTAGACAAAGACATAAAATTAGGCTCAAGCAGTAGAGGATTAGGCAATAGGATTGAAATTTTAGTAGGGGGGCCCTTTCCTTTTGGTTGTAAAAGAAAAAATAAAGAATGGGGTTTGTTGTGGCCACACAAAATGTTGGCACACTGGAAGAACCAATTATCTCTGTCAATAGAATTATAGGGAATACACTTCATATCTGAGTTTCAATGACGAGTTCAACACACTGTAGACAATTTTGTAACAGTTATGGGTACTACAAGGTGCCAAAATTCTAAATGATATAACCCAATATTTCTAGTACTTGGAATCTAAAACACCCTTTTCAAAGAGTCAAATAATGATAATTTATTTTACTGGATGTACACTTCAAATTAGTTTTGGTTTGAACCATGGTTTTTTTACTTTTAACACAAGAAAATATCTACCTGAGTGTGTTCCTCATCTCTCTTTTCCTGATATTTCTTCACTGCGAGCGAGTGTCCATAGCCTCAAAGAAGTTTCCTTGGTACCATACAAGCATATCCCCACTTCTAGCAAGCGTCCATAGCCCCAACATGTTTACTTGTATTTCCCACGCTATTAATAGTGATTTCAACTTCCTTTTTTTTATTTCAGAAAATGCTCACCCTTTTAGATTTAGATATAGATATGCATATGCACTTAGGGTGAAGGAAGTAGGGTGATACAAGAGTTTCTTTGATTTTCTAAGAAGATGTTACACATTTTAGTTTAACCCACAGGTTTCCCCAAAAACTATCATAGTATTGGCCATTTTATCAATGTGAAGTGGATGGAGCTCAAAGAAAAGAGTGGATAAACATTTTCCCATACTCATGGATTATCATGATACGCACAACAAACACATGTGTTCCACCATAATTATCAGTCCATACCTACAATTGAGAACTTCATGAATCTTCACTTAGACAGAGCAACCCATGCATCTTATGACTTGTAATAAAAATCCTCAGTATATGACTAGAGTTGATCAACCCCTCACCAAAATTGAAAGAGAAATCCTAAAGGAAGTCTAAGAGCCAAATCAACTCAAGGGAAATACCAGTTGTCAAATCAAAAGATGGAATTAGAATGTTCAAACAGAAAGCAGGACTGAAATCATAAATGAAGTTCATGAAAAATAAAATTAAACTAACGGATCTAAAACTGAATTTTCAATCATCAAAAAATAAATAAAACTGGATGAAAATTAAGAAGGAAACCCAACAACAAGCAATAAATCTTTTGTAGCAAAAAATATAGTGTTTTCAGTGAAAACTCAAAAATTAATCCAAGGGAAATAATCAATTGATAAATGGTAACCATTTGATATCAAGCCCGACAAAAAAACTCTTAGAGTTTTCGATCTGAAATGAAAAACAAACTAGATTACAAGAATTGATGATTAGTATAAAATATTTACAACACAATTCTCCAATCCAATTTTCACATGCAATTTATTTCATTCAGTGCGACACAAACAAGTTTTTTGGGAACCTAGAAAAATGGGTTAGTGTATATGCTTAGTCCAAACAACTTTTCAAAATCCAATTTCATGTAATATTTCATAACCCAAATGATCTTAATATTTATTAACATAAGCAATTCATTTGCAATTTTAAAAACGTTGAATTTTCCAATAACATATAATATTTTTCTAACCAAAACACTATTTTCTCTTTTCCATAAAAGATAATCCTTAGCCACATAGACCCAAATAATTCAACATAATAAAGCAAAGAGGAAAATCACAATTATGGAGGTCATCAAAATAGTCATGAAAATGACTCCAAATATCAACTAGATCATAAAACAATATGAGAGTAAATGAATGAGAATATATTTATGATCAACTATTGAGTTGGTGACAAAAAGGTTGCAAAGGAATATGAGTAGCCAATTTTATATTAACACTTCCCTAATTTTCCTTCATTTCAATAGACAATGTTCTAAGTTGTTGGTTGTACAAACCATTTTCCCAACCTGCATACAAAAGAGAACATTATGATCAACTCTCTCGAAGTTTGGGAAGAAATCCTCCACTCAAATGATTGACTTATTAAAAATAAATTAATGCAAATTGAAAAGGAAGGAGCAGAATTAAAACTAATTCTAGGAAAAACATGCTAAGATAAAATAAACTTAAAATAAGTTGGCTCCCATAAAACCATGTGTAAAGGCTAGTGCAATTATCAATTTTAAGTATTCGTTAGCTATCCATTTAATCAAATATCACAACCTTCTCCCTAAGATATGAGTGGTATGTGATTTCCCTAAAAATTCCTTTTACCAAATGACTTTAGTATCATGATTGTTGTGAGATTTGGATGTCTAGACACAATGTCTTGTTCCTGAATCACAATTAATCAATTTAAGAAAAAAATAAAATATAAGACATCAATCCCATCCATCTTTTGATAATATCAATCCACCAACAAACATGAGTTATAAAAATGAGATTGAAAACTTAATGAACTAGTAGTGCTAAGATCGAATCTTTAGTCAATCATTGGATTGGGGAATAAAAAGATGGGTTCCCAAACAATTTTCTGAAAAATATATTAGCAAAATATTTAAATTACGATGTCGCCCAGAATGTCAAAAATGTGTTTCTAGGCAGTTTGGAAGAATATCTATTTCTACCATATAAGAGAGGAATCTTGGGTGAAAAAAGATATAACACGAAAAGAAGACTCGTACTTAAAATTCCTATTGAATAGAGCATAGGGCAATGGAAGCCAATGCCTAAAAATTAAAACTACAAGTGATGATAGAAAATAACTTAAATGAAAAWAAGAAATTASCTAATATTATTATACAAAAAGTGTATGCAGAAAATTCATGTTAGATGAAAGWGATCAAAGAAAATAGTGGATGAGAAAGAAAATATTTGGATAACTCCAAAACTGAGAAAAAATAATCATCTAAGGAAATTACACTGATTTGGAGTGGCTTCAAWTTTTTAGATTGAGAAGAGTTTTAACATTCAAAATTTAGATTCAATGTGTATGGGACATCAAAATCAAAACTTAAAAGTATATCAGCCAAGCAAACTTTTCCCATTAGAATCATGTAGATGTGAATATAGGACAAATCTGAGTGTTCATTTTCATTGCAAAAGGGAATGAATGATGTCTTGATTTAAAATACCCCACTTGCAATATGCCACAATGCATTGGAAATGCTTTGACATGGTGATCATGCATAAAAATGTGTGATGTGACAATTTCCCAACATATAGGGAAAATTTGAGAAAGAAATAAAATAAATTTTTCCCCATATCAAAATTAAATTCAAAATCCATCCAAGGGAAAATTTATTAGGAAATCCTTCTATTTCTTTTGATCTTTGTTGAGAATTCATTTATTGATCAACCAACAATAAATAAAAGAAAATAAAAATAGAGAACTAACTAAAAAAGAATAGGAAGCAAAGATAAAATATGCAAAGGAAATACACTAATTTATTCCATTCTACTCCTATCCTATGCTAATAATGGCTAAAAAATGAGCTATCTAAAGCCATAATGCTAGTGTATCCATCCAAGTAATCCAACCCTGTAGACATATGTTCAAGACACATGATTAGTAATAGAGCTTGGAATAAGAATTGACTAAAAGCAGGAAAAATCAAAGCATGATAAAATCTATTCACCATATTAAATGTGACAATGATAATTGATGGAAAATCGTTCCAAGTAAGATATCTCCAACCATGTTTCAATTTTATCATAAAAATTGCACTTCTATCATAGCATTTATGGAAAGTGTTCGATGAAAAGTAGCATGCCAAATGAGAATTGTGCATAGAGCTTATATAAAGTGTGCTCGGTGAGAGAATCTATGTGCTAACAAAGTTGTTTATCCCTAAAAACAAACCAAAAGAATAAGGTCCTAGCATAACCATCGACAATGACTAAAGTGCCTCATTATCTTGGAAAGCCTCCCTGGACTCACACTTCAAGTAACAAACTACTTGAGATAGACTAGTTAGATCATATGATATGTATGGGTTAAGACTAACCATGGTATGAGAGATATCTTCAACACAATGATAAGATATACTAGTATCAACAATATTAATTAAAGGGCTACTTGAACAAGAAGATTCTCTATTGATCAAAAATGAAGAAGAGAAAGAAGAAGACATCCTTTGATACTCATTTGCTACAGAATTCTCTTCATCCCATGAAAAATATTGATAAGGTTTGGTTATAATTAGTTCATGGGAAGAGGCCTTATTGTTACACATTATTTTGGTCACCCCAGTGATCCATTGACAACATATGTTTCATGTTCCTAAAAATATCCTTTCTCCATGAGGAAAGTAACTAGATGTCTCTTCTCAAAAATCCTATTAAGAGAGGTCATCGTGGGTTTCATTATACATAGGGTGCAACGATGCCTGATCATTGCTTCCTTCTCTAAAGATGGGTTGCAATGTCTTCGTAGGCTGCACTATACCTAGGGTGAGACGATACCAAAAGACTAAGAAAATGTCAAGTTTCATGAATGTTCTAGAAGGGGATCTTTTAGAAGATGAGGTGGCCTCCAAACGGTTTGGATCTTACTTGCTTCTTTGATTTGGTGAGATCATCCTAATCTCCTCAACCATCTCTCCCTCACATTATATAAAGAGGGATGTCTCATGAAAAAGGCTAAGGTTGAATAGGCTAAGAATTGGATGAGGAATTCTACTTCGGCTCATGCTTGAGAGCTTCATTTCAGTTCATCAAGTCATTGTGGATCTTCTTCATTCAAGGTTGGAGAAAGTGTGTGTGTTGGAGCAAAGGGTCATAAAAAGGGGACCTTGCGACATCAAGGCTTTGGTTGTAATCTCCACTTTCATTTTAATATGATACAGTGATATGTTTATTTCCCATAAAAAATTTCTTGTTTTATTGTATGATTCCTTGATCACATACATAGGTTCTTGTTGAGTTCATTGTATTGATTTCACTTTGGTTGGCTTCTGTTCCCTTGCAGATTCAATATCACAAGAGCACCAGAGTGGATCTAGGATGGAAATGGAAAGAGGAAATGACATTTAAATGGTATGTTGTCTATCTCTTGTTAACTAGGAAACTTAATGGTTAGATCTTAGGGAAAACATCATATTCTGTTTTGTTTTATTCTAGATCCGGGTGTATTTAGGGAGATCCGTTTATGTCTGCATTTACCGATAAGTCCCATAAAACTTATCCTCTCTATATTCCAAATGATATCACCACCATCAAGTACTTCAACAAGGTTCAACCCCATTGAGTCTACTTGAGTCGTATGGTGGGTATTTTCCTACAAAATTAATTCATTAAAAATATCAAGATATAAATAGAAATAAGTGGAAGAATTTAGACAATGAAAAGCTTCTCTAGAACAAGAGGTATTTTCAGAAAGTGACTCCCTGAATGGTAGTTCCTCTTCTTTAAAAACATCATTGGATGATTGTGAACAAGTGGGCTCTGCATTAGGTGTGGTTTCACAATTAGTACGTCCTTCCTCAAGATGGTTTTCATCTTCCGAGTTAAACATTGATTGCTAAAATAAAAAAAGGTATGTCCTTCATGTTTATTTCTTCTCCCTGAGTGAAGAGATTAACATGTTTTTTTTCCCTTACAAAATATGAGAATATGATATGTCTTCCAAAAAACATTCATGGTTAGAAGAGGGGAGAAAATCACAAGAATCGTTAGAACAAGAAGTTTCAATAAATGATCCACTGGAAGTAGGAAAATATTCTTGATCTATGTCAGTTATACAAGGAGAATTCATAACAACAAGACAATCCAAAACAAGAGGAACTAATTCCAAATTATCCATGGGTGAGGAAGAATTGATTTCATGAGTGTCTAGATTTTCTTCATTAACAAAATGATCATCATAGAAATTTTTCTCCATAACTTCCTCTTCCATTCTTTGTGACAAAAAATATGATATAGGATAATGAGACCTAACATAACCATTGGTGTGACCCAAAGTGTCTCATTATCAATGTAGAAACCCTCCTCCTGGGAAGCTACAGAAAAATATGAACTTGGAATTACAACACAAGAGGTCTTTTTTTCATCACAAAGAAGGTAAGGGGGAATGGAGTGGTGGGAGGATACATAGGTTTCTTCCAAAAAATATTTTTCTATATGATATATATCCCCCATAGTAAAGAAATATCTAGACATATGAAGTCCATCCAAACCATTATCATTTTCAACATTTTCATTTAAATCCAAATCATCGTGTAGAGGGACATTACAACATGATTTAGATTCTTCATACACTAGCTCATGTGTTTCATTAGTAAGAGAAACTAGGCATAGAATCAAATCATTGTTAGAGGGCCTATCATACAAAAGAAATATATAACAAAGATGAGTAAATCTGATAATAAAATCTAAGTGATTCATCTTCGTTCTTCTTAAGCTCTAAAATTTCTGCACATAAATTATCATAATCGTAGTTCTCAAAAGAATGCAAAAATTCACGTATAAATTGTTCCCATGTGTGAATAGAGGTGGACGACAAAGTCCCAGACCAAATCTTGACCCATCCTACAAGAGTGAGAGTGAGTATCTTGCAAATGGTGTTTCCATCAGTAATTTTGTGAGAACCACAAAATTTCCAAAAATTAAAAGCATGTTTAGATGCAAATATTTCACTCTCGCCATCAAATCTAAGTTGTGAAAATAAATGTAAAATGTTTCTAGGAGGTTTGGGAGGTAAAGTACCAGAAAAACACCTCCATAATGGGAATGGGATGGAGCCTGTAATATCCCCCAAAATAATTGATTATTAGAGTCTAAGTGTACTTGGGAATAAATTTTTGTTTTTGGCAAATTCGGATTTGGAAATTATTTTTCATTTATGAAAAATCTGAATTTGGAATTTGATTATTGTAATTAATTATTTAAGACTGTTGGGAAAAGATTTCGCTTTCCCAACTAACTTCTTTGATTGTGACACATGTAAAAGTTTTTTTTTTTTATAAATTAAATGTTGGAAGACAAATGGAACAACCATGTTAAAAACAACTGAGCATGACTCCATGAGTGGGGAATAGATTTGAGTTGCTTCGAGGCTGATTTTTACAAATGGAAAATGAGGGATTTGACCACTAGCAGCCCCTAAGAAAGCAGGGATTTGTAAAGCTACGAATTTACCAAGGAGGGAAGGAAAGACCTAGGCACAAGATGCATATAAATACAACATATGGAGGAGGCAGGACACTTCTTAGTATGTTGGAGAAAGGAATACTTGTTGTTACAAACATTGTTAGTGTGAGGAAAGGGAATTTATGATCCATGGAAGGTGACTTTAGAAAATGAGGATCATGTCAATTCTCCCTTATGAACTCATGGTCAGGATAGGGGGTGAATGGAGCAAGGAAACTTGGATGTTCTGTTCTACAGTTGGATGGAACATGGTTGTTCCATTTGTGTCCCAACATCAGATTCAGTTATGTACATTTACTTGCTTTCTTGTTAATATTCTGTTGATTATTAGTTGTTAGGAATGAGATGGTTTATGTGATGATTGTTTATATATGTGTGTGTGTGTGTGTGTGTGTGTGTGTGCTCACCTGGAAGAAATAGAATATTTATTGTAGGTTCTAATTACTAATGAAATAAGGTTGTACATATATAGGTAACTATATATATATATATAAATGAGAGAACTTTTGTATGTTCGTAATAATCTTTAAGTAGAGTTATACATATACATAAATGAATCTGTATAGTTTTGTGTGTGTGTGTGTGTGTGTGTGTGTGTGTGTGTGTGTGTGTGTTCAAGCATAAAGGAAAATTAGGACTGCCACCATGTTCACATTAACCACTGAATTTGATATATATACACATGCTGATTTACTATTCAGATCTGTACAAGTACCATAAGAAATAGATGGAACGAATACCAATCTTCTTCTATATTATCTACATATTCTTTATGTTTATAACCACATAAAATAATGATTCAATAGTCTACAAATTCATGCTACAATAGTTGTTACATTAACTGAACCTTGTTCAAAATGGTTTCAACAACCTATATATTCAATTGAAAGTAAATTAAAGAACAACTTGTGTGCCCATGAGACCTTGGTTCAATATTTATTACAATGGAGTACCCTAGGAAAAGGACTCCATTACCATTGGTAGAAAAAATATAAGAAGTATTTCTTAAACTCCAAGATCATAACTCGAATACATTTTTGAGAAAGAAGGCTTTCCTTGATCCGTTTCCCTCAAACTGTATAAACCTACAGAGAGAAAGAGTAGGGATTTAATAAATTGTACCTTTAAATGGAAATTAATTATAATGAATGAGATAAAAAAAATACTTATCTTGATCTCGGTGAAGGAACAAGTCGCCACTGGAGCTTGTGCGACGATCTGTCCATGACCAAAGGGAAGGAGTGGATCCATAGTTCAGCTGATGGGTACCCTTGCAAAAATGAATTAGGGCCCTGTCATTAATTAATGTAATCTGAGTATAATGGTTTTATATGCACACAATACAAGCTACTATTTATACAATGATAAAATAAAGATACAAGTTATGAATTTCATAGTGAAAAAGTAATTAGACAGAGAACAAATGTGAATCCCGACAAGGGGTAAAATAATGCCTTTGTATATATATATATATATATATATATATATATATATATAGAGAGAGAGAGAGAGAGAGAGAGAGAGAGAGAGAGCCTAAGACATGACTTACATTACGTTGTGTAAAATACTTAGAATGTAAAAATAATTAAGTAGGATAATCTTATAGGGCACATCTATGATTTCCCATACAGGAAAATATCAATATACATGCACAAAAAATGGAGTTCTGAGTTATAATTTCACAGCGTAATCATGATTTTTCTTCCACATAGGAAATCAATTGAAAATAAAAATACATGTACAGAGCACGATTAATGTCTAACCTTTTACTATGTATAATCTGAAATTAAATTGTGAATTGATATAAATATAAAACAAAATGAAATCTATGAAATAGAGGATCGATGGTGAGCGATAAAGGTTCATTATAGGAATTATACAATGAAAATTCTTAAACAGAGGGTTGATATTGTAGGATATACACATACCTACGCTATATAAAATCACAGATGATAAATTATGCAACCAGAGAATAAAAAATTGTCGATACATTATCATTGTACAAGTACCGAGGCAAATTTATAAAATAGAGGGTTAATGCTTACCTGTAGATGTTGTTGTAGGGAACCTAGATGGTAAATCATAGTCATAGGGTTAACCTTTAACATATTCATAGGGTGTGAGTTAGGAATAACACACATAAGAGTTCTTTGGCTACACTTGTACTTATAGGGTAACTACGATTTTTCACCAAGTGGTATCGAAACTACACAACTCACATCCTTGAAATCCTTAAAGGATTTTTTACGATATGTATATACATATATTCACGCAGAGAAGGAATGAGTCCCATGAAGGGGTAACATAAAACCACAGAGTAGGAAACCACATAGGTTTAAAGCTATATGGATATTCTTACGAGTACCCTTTACACTTTTGAATGCTAAACCATAACTCCAGAACATATTTACGAAATTACAGAGTTAGTATATCTCACATAGGGTGAATATTTACAAGATGATTCCACAAGGAACAAATGAAAATTGATATGGGTGTATAATGGGTTTGGTATTTCTATAAATGTTCATATAGGATGATGCAAAATAATCCAAATAGATAACTAGAAAAATGAATGTGACCACAAGAGAACCGTAAGCCATGAAGAATTAGCAGAGAATCATTCAACCATACGCACTCTAACCCCAATCCCGAGAACTATAAAACCTTGAAGATCCAGCCGGGAGGAAAACATTTAAAAAAGTGGTATAATAATTCAAATAACAAATGAAGTGTTATGCCTAAGTTACATAGTACAAGGGTAGTGAGGTATTGTCTATCTTGCGCAGTAGAGGAACTAGAGTCACACAACCTCCTCCCTTTCTGTTTATTTCAGAGTCAAGTTTCCATTATCGCTGGTTAGGTAGAGGAGGGAAGGGTAGCTTGTATAGAAAAACATTTCTTTGTGCATAGAACAATCGTTACAATGAGCATTACCTTGGGCCTCATCAGAGGAGTAATGAGATGGTTACACACCAGTACTTTTCCATGTGAAACTATGGAGGTGGCAGGGTTACGTTGGACATAGTGGTCGAGTGACATTCCCAGGGAGGTATAGTTCAAGTCACCATTAAATGGTTTATCTAGGGTTTAAATGTTGGACTGACATCATCCTTTAATAAATTTACAAACAAATTTATTGTTGATTTGTGATGCCAGCTAGTTAGGGTTACAAACTGTGTGTAATGGTTACACTAGTCACTTTAGGTTAAGGGCTTACCCCGTATGGTTTACAATTTGTTAAAAAACTCAATAATAATGACAAGTATCATTGGGAGGTTGCTAATGATATGTCAATTGGGTAGTACCCTATATGATAACGATAATGATAGATAAATATATCGTTATTCATGTTGCGATAGTATCCTGGGTATTAAACTCTTATGCAATACAATGAATAGGTTTGTTTCTATATATGTTAAAAAATATAGTTATCCTATAGATAAGTTTAGTGACATATAGGTTAATCGAGATATTTATGCTATGGATCGAGTTATACATAGAATCCATATATTATATAGTGTTGTATATTAGCATAAGTATGTTGGTCTAGATGGAGTAAGGTTATGATAGTTTATGTAATAAAATATTTATATATATATCATTGGACATGGATAATGTCAACATTATGAGATCCATATGATAATACATAGTAAACTATGTGAATGCATGTCAAAATGGATAAAAATTAATGGTTATGGGTAGACTATGAGATAGTCAATCATATTTAGATTATTGCACAATGTGACTTTTGCACAACATAATTTAACATAGATAGATAGATATTCTACGAGCTATGATAGCCCTGGTTACAATTGTATTAAGTACAAAATAAGTCTAATTTTTTGGATCCAGTAGCTACGATAAAACTACTTTGCATATAATAAAGCTATGCTTGAACAAATATTGAAGAGTCAAGGAGTTTTAATGTTCCTCAACAATTTCTTTTTTGAATTTGGGAAATTTGGGGTACATTACATATGGTATTGAAGCTGAAGGTTACAACACTTGGAACTCAAGGCAAGGCCAAATTAGTTTATTTTATTTTATTCATTTTAAAAGAAAAAACTAACAAATATGTTCACTGTTAAAAACAGAGAAAAAATTGGTCTGTTGTGATAATGACAGTACATAATGAAGATGAGATAAGACTTGAAGAGAATATCAATCAAGGACCTCCTAAAGAACCTGGACATAAAAGCAAAGGAACTTCAACCACCCAGGTTCTGGAAACAATGAGGAACCTTATCATGGAATTACAAGTGTTCAAAGTAGATAACAAAAAGATGAAAAAGGCATAGGAAGAACAACAACAAATAAATGAAATGTTGTTGCGAAACATAGTAACAAAGAAGATCCCAAAAGACAATGACAAAGAGGAAGAATTCATCAAAATATCCTCTAAAAATTCTGGTCATGAAACAAAAAATAAGAATAGTTCTTCCGAAGGCACACAAGTGGCAGGGAACAAATCAACCACGGGAAGAAAAAGAAAAAAAGATGGATCATCTGGAGGGTGGATTCAAGAAGATAAACTATCCACCTTTGATGGAGAATCAAGGATGGGTGAAGAGGTTGAAGCATGATTACTATATATAAATAAGTACTTCCAGATTTATAACTATTCTAGTAACATGAAAGTTAGAATGACCATTTATAACCTGAAGGGAAAGGCAAGTATCTGGTGGAAAGACCTGAAATTGGCCAAGGGATTAAAAGAGAAACAGATGGAATGGTCAGATTTCAAGAATAAATATTTATCAAAAATATATTACAAAAGAAAGAATAAGGAATTTTATGATATAAGACTCGGGGCAAATGACCATGGACGACCTGACAAATAAATTTCTTGAATTATTGAGATTTGTGCCATACATCAAGGAAGACAAGGTAAACATACAATGCTTTTTAAGTTGTCTACCACAGTCATACAAGGACATAATTGAATTTGACAATCCCAAGACTTTAAGAGAAGTATTTATAAAGCCCTGAATGTGCTATGATCAATACAAACAAAGGTATGAAATTCCCAAGGCATGGAAGGACAAGAAACAAGACAAAATGAATCAACGAAAGAAAGGCTTCCAACCAGCCCCTTTATGGAATATGGAAAAGAACTTCCAAAAGAAATATTTTCATTCCAATGACAAGAATTCTCAAGGGGGAGGTAGACTAGTTAATCTAGGAGTCAAGAAAATTGGGGACAACCCCAGGAAACCATTAAAGTGTTGGGAGTGTGTGTAGAAATTTTAATACAAATTATGTATTGCCTAGATTCTCCTGATCTAACAATTATATTCCACTGCTAAATACAAAATTGCTTCTACTAAAATTCTTACGGAATTTAAAACATGATCGCCAATTGCAATATCAAGAAGATAGATCAATCACACATAACACATATGTTTTTATCGAGAAATCATAAAGATAAAAACCCCACTATCATATATAATGTATATATCATGGATCATAAAACAATCTCATACAAACCTCTAATCCAAGAGCTCTTAGTACAATATACAATCGTTTAACACTGCCATACAAAAATTGGCAAATGCATGTGCCAATTTACTGCCTCCAGATAACCTACCTCCTCTGCGCAATCCCTGCTAATGGAAATCCCTGCAATGAATGAATCCCTCTTGCCTAGGCTACACATTCCTCATGGGTACATTCAATGTGTGTGTGGTTGCATGAGTTCACTCACTAATGTCACAACTGATAGTCAAACTTTCCCTTTCACCTGTTATCTCAACTGCGTCTCCACTGGATCTGACATGCATGTAGTTAACATTGGTAAATCTTGAGTTGCATGTGAGATCATTGATTGTGAATTAATTAATAATTAATTCACCGATCTCTCACTAGTGTAAGTTTAGTTACAACTAGTACAACTAATATTAACTCACTTAACTAATTTAAACTACTTTACAACTCACATAACTACACATATAACTCTGTTACAACTTTGAATCACTCAGTTACAACTAATTCGACTTGCATTTCCCACAAATCAACCTTTGAACTCGAATTTCCTATAGCTAACTAATTTTCCACTTCAGTTAACTATTTCCAAGTGCTCATTGAGAATAGATTAATATTTATTGTCCAACCATTATTAAGGGATAGTAATAATCAACATACATCTATAAATAGAATTCCCTCACCATCTATAAATAGAATTTGATCATCATCTAAAAATAAACTTCCACCTAAAAATAGCCTGAGTCTCCATCCTAGTGTAGGTGCATAATTTTCAGTAAGATCTTATTTTTGAATCACAACAGTGTGGAGAACCTCACTTGAGGAGGAGCTATCCATGTTTAACTTTCGTAGCAAGAAATACAATCCATAACCTACAAGAAGCCTATACAGTAGGAGATATGGGCAGAAGTGTGAACATAATTAATGTAGTTGTAGATGGAAAACAAGTTGATCATCAATGCACTATCGTGGAGGTTGAAGGTAAAATTCATGATAATTGCATTTCTATTTTAATCGACCCAAGAACTAGTCTGAGTTATGTTACTCCTAGTTTAGTTGAATTAAAAAAGCTCAAGAAAGTAAAGCATGCTAAGTCATGGTTAGTGCATTTAGCAACAAGGACTGAGAGAAAAGTAACTGATTTCATTTATGAATGTGAACTCAATATAGATGGCCAAAGTACAAAGTTAAATATGAATGTTTTACCTTTGGGATCTTATGATATAATCATTGGAATGGACTGGTTAGAGAAAAATAAAGTAATTTTGAACCGTTACGAAAAATCACTTACTTACAGAGACGAAAACAACACAGTTAAGACAATACAAGGGATCAAAAAACCAGTTTCAGTTAGGCAGATATCAACCATATAGTTTAAGAAATGTATGAATAAGTATTGCCAAATTTATGCTATTCAAGTAACTAATTTGTTAGAAAAGGAAAATAAACCCATTCTAGAAGACTTTACAATCCTACATGGGTTTAGAGATGTGTTTGTGGACGAAATACCAGAGATGCCTCCAAGGAGAGAGATGTATTTCTCTATTGATATACTACCTGAATCTGCCCTGATATCTAAGGCACCTTCTAGAATGAGTTTACCCAAATTAACAGAGATGAAAATTCAACTGCAAGAACTATTGGATAAAGAATATATCATACCAATTGTCTCACCTTGGGGAGAACCA
>JZKD02S1673620.1:67079-114690 GCA_000966675.3 Picea glauca
TTTGGTAAAGAATTGGGCGCCACTCAATTCATCCAGGAGGTCATCAATGACAGGAATGGGAAATTTGTCTTTGATGGTCAGTTTGTTGAGAGCACGGAAGTCAGGATACATTCTCTAAGAACCTTCTTTCTTTAGTACCATGACAACCGGATATGAGTAAGGGCTCATACTACGATGGATGACACCGACAGTAAGGAGTTCCTGGACCATTTTTTCAATTTCATTTTTTTGTGAAAAGGGGTGGCGATATGGACGAAAATTGGGGGAAGGCTTCTTGGGACAAGGGGAATGGAATGATCATGAACACTGTGGGAAGGAGAGAGTCCTTGGGGAGTGTAAAATATAGTTTGATGTTTAGAAAGGAGGGCTTGGAGGTCTTGGGGCACTGGGGGTGTCTATGTGGCTTGTATGGCATGGAGTAGGGCAATGACACCAAAATGACCTTTTTTGAGCAGTTTTTTAATGCGATGAGAACTGATGACCTCAGGTGAACCAGCAGTGATGCCTTGGAATTTGTATTGGTGTCCTCCTTGGTTGAATTGCATGGTTAATTTCTGAAAATCCATGAGAATGGGACCCAAAGTCCTTAGCCAGTCTACACCCAACACAATGTCGCAACCACCCATGTCAATAGCAAACATATGGGATTTTAGGTGGTAGTCACCGATTTGGAGATGCACATTTTCACAATGGCCACCACATTTCATAGAACCACCATTGGCAATCATGATTTGGAAATTATTGACAGCATGGATGTAGCAATGGGTTTCTTGGACAATGCGACGATGAATAAAATTGTGGGTGTTGCCACTATCAACCGGAATGATGACCTTTCGGTGCTTGATGTAACCGATTAACTTGAGGGTTTGGGAGGCAGAGAAGCTAGTGAGATCATTGAGGGAAATGATCGATTCCACTTCGGGAGGGTCAGAGAGAGGTTTTATGTCAGCGATTTCTGGTGACTCGAGCATAAGGGGAGTGTCAACATCCTCTTCCGGAATATCCTCAGAGATGGCCATAAAAAGTTTTTGTTCCTTACATTTGTGGCCTGGGAAATATTTGTCATCATAATTGTAACAGAGGCCTTTGAGTTGGCATTCGGCCATTTTAGCCCTGGTCAATTTTTGGAACTTTAATGGGGTGGAGGGAGTAGTGGGGTTTACTAGTTTAGGGCGAGGGATAAAGGAAGGCTTACGGTTTTGAGAGGAAACAATTTGTTGTTCTTATTTAGATTTTTTAGTAGCCTCCACCCAAGTCATAGGTTGAGCCATGCAGACATGGGCCCAAATCTCCTCCTTGAGGCCATTGATAAAACACTCTCGAAAGAAAGCATCAGTCATGCCCTCTATTCGAAAAGCCAGTCACTCAAATGTAGCTATGAAGTCTTCTACTGTGCTTGATTGCTTCAAATTTGTCAAACGGCCCAAATGGTTGGTGTCAGTGTTAAAGTGTTCATAAAGATTACTCACAAATTGGGTCCAAGCAATATACCCTTGACAAGAAGTTTTTCTCCATTGCCACCATTGCCAACATTCTTGATCTAGATGGAGAACACAATACCGGAGTTTGGCCAAGTCATCTGTAATGTTGTAGAGAGAGAAATAATGTTCCATTTGGGTGACCCAACCAGTGGGGTCCGAGCCATCAAATTTGGTTACATCCACCCGCGGAAGGTGTATATCCTGTTGAAAGTGATGGGGCTGAAAGGAATGGGAAGAAGTTTCACCTTCAGTCTTTGTATGTGCATCATGAAAAGAGTCATCAGTAGGGATCTTGAGTTTGGTGTAGAGTGATGCAAAGACAGATTCAAGATGGGTGGTTAGTTCATGTTTGACTTCCACCATTGCGAACTACATGACTACATTTACAGATGCATGTATGGTGGTATTGATGGATGTATCACAGGAGGCAATAGTAGCACTAAGTTGTTGAACTTCTTGTTGGGTCTCGAGGAAACTATATTGTAAGGTGTTGAAGAGAGACTCCAGTTCTTGGCTACGGGTATGGGCCATGAGAATGGGTGAACTGAAAAGGGAGCGGTCGAGGTCAGAAATTTTTTCAAAAAAATGATATGGATGAATGTGATAAGGGAGAAGAGATGAATCTAATGCAATAGGTCTCAAACAATGGTGAAAAAATTTCCAGACTTATTTTTATTTTTATTTTACAACTACGGGGTTATACTTCGGTCTGAAGAATGTTGCAGTGCTGAAATCCCCAAATTCTTAACTAGAAAGAAATGCGTATTTACATGGCGACCCGAACACAGATGCGCAGAAAAATATATCGCCAGTTTATTTTGTTTATGTTTATGTTTATGTTCCCCAAGGGTTAGGTATTCAAGGGCTCTATAGAAAAGGGTTTGCCCTGTGCTATAGCTCTTTGATATATGTGTGAGGTCCAACAGTAGTACTTGGCCCAATATCTCAGGGCACTAACTAAGGAGGATAGACCATACCCTTAGCTATACTACCCGACTACCCAGGTACTAGAGAGTATCTTCCCGAGTGTTGTTCTCGGTGACACTATAGCAGTCCGGTGGCTGATAGGTTTATCTAAAGAGGGCTTTAGGAAATCTAGGTCGATCCATACATAGGTTTTGTCTGATGCGCTACCACTCGAAGGGGTACCAACAGGGGTGACAAGGGTGGCCAACAAATGTGCGCTTAAGAACCACTTGTATTTCATGATTGTATGAATCCCTCAACTGCAGGTTTATGCGCGTAATGACAGATCTCTTTGGCTTAAAGGCGCTGAAATACGTCTCTACCCTGAAAAAGTAAATTCCCACAATTTCTGCCAAGGAAAGTTCTATGATACCACTTGCAAGATACCAGATCTAATAAATACCCAGAACATAAATAAAATGCTAGGAATGGCAGAATAACAGTAATATAAGCAGCATAATCATCCACAATAACACATAAATAATATGAGAACAACAACTGAAATAGCACTTTGATTCAGAAAGCAATGTTCATAGGCCTCTTCGAGGGGGCAACCTCCAGTCAAGTAGCGCTCTATTACAATAATCTCCAAGATAGGGTTTTCATACCCTCGACCCTTATTTAAACTAAATATGTCTATTAAGAGAAGCATCTAGAGGAAGATCCTTCTAGAAGAGGAATCTTCTATTAGGTCTTCTTACATCTGCCTTATTCTATTTTATTGAAAGGCCTTATTAATATTGACCTTTATTACATCCGAATACATTGATCTACCTATGTGCGGGTTAGGACCTTAACAGAATTTAAGCACAAGATACCATCCACAAATGGATGGGAAAACTGAACAGAAAAATTAGATTTTGGAAGACATGCTATGAATGTACGTGATAAGGAAACCAACTAAGTGGGAGGAGTACCTACACTTAGTTGAATTTTCTTACAATAATGGTTATTAGACATCAACTAAAATGAGTCCCTTCGAAACACTATATGGAACGTAATGCACAACTCCAATTGGCTAGGATGATCCAGTTGATAGAATTATGATGGGACCAAAAATGCTCCAAGAAATGGAGAAAATGGTAAGAAAGGTACAACAGATTTTAAAAGAGGCACAAGACAGACAAAAAATCTACGCATATTTAAAAAGGAGACACCAGGAATTTCAAGTTCGGGACCATGTATACTTGAAAGTCAATTCAAGGAGAAATTCTCTAAATCTAGGAAATTGTTCAAAGTTGGCACCCAGGTTTTGTGGTCCCTTCAATATATTATTTCGAATTGGACCCGTGGCATATCAACTTGCACTTCCCGCAAATTTAAAAGTTCATAATGTTTTTCATGTTTCTTTATTGAAAAAGTATATTCATGATCCTACTCACATCATTGATTGGAAAATGGTGTAGGTCGAACCAGAAGGTGAGTTCCAAGTGAAACCTTTGCACATTTTGGACATCAAAGAAACATTACTATGAAACAGAGCCATCGCCCAGGTAAAAGTGCAATGGAAGCACTTTAGTCATGAGGAGGCCTCTTGGGAATTGGGGGAAGATTTGCAGAAATATTATGCAACCCTATTCCAAGAGAGGAATGGACACTGAGGAAAATGTTTCACTTAAGGGGGAGAGGATGTAATATCCCCCAAAATAAATGATTATTAAATTCTAAGTGTACTTGGGAATAAATTTTCATTTTTGAAAAATTCAGATTTGGAAATTATTTGCCATTTATGGAAAATCCAAATTTGGAATTTGATTATTGTAATTAATTATTTATGACTGTTGGGAAAATATTTGAATTTCCCAACTAAGTCCTTTGATTGTGACACATGTAAAATAAAAACTTTTTTATAAATTAAATGTTGGAAGACAAATGGAACAATCAGGTTAAAAACAACTAACCATGACTCCATGAGTGGGGAATAGATTTAAGTTTCCCAAGGGATGATTTTTACAAGTGGAAAATGAGGGATTTGACCACTAGAAGCCCCTAAAAATAAGGGATTTGTAAATCTATGAATTTCCCAAGGAGGGAAGGAAATACCTAGGCACAAGATGCATATAAATACAACATATGGAGGAGGCAAGCCACTGCTTAGTATGTTGGGGAAAGGAACACTTCCTGTGACGAACACAGTTAGTGTGAGGCAAGGGAATTTCTTATCTGTGAAAAGTGACTTTAGAAAAGGAGGATCATTTAAATTCTCCCTTATGGACTCATGGTTAGGCTAGGGGGTGAACGGATCAAGTAAACTCGACTGTTTTTTTCTACGATTAGGTGGAACGTGGTTATTCCATTTTTTTCCCAGCATCAGATTCAATTATGTACCTTTACTTGCTTTCTTGTTAATATTCTGTTGATTATTAGTTGTAAGGAATGAGATGGTTTATGTGATGATTTTATATATATATATATATGTGTGTGTGTGCTCACTTAGTAGAAATAGTAGAACTATTGTAGGTTCTAATTACTAATGAAATAAGGTTGTACATATATAGGTAACTGTATATATATACATATGTCTAATCATACATAAAGAAATGAGATAATTGTTGTATGTTCCTGATGCAGATCCCCAACCCTCAGGCCAAGATCCGCTCAGGATCGTTCTAAATCTGCCCCTTGAGTCTGATTGGCTCTTTGGTTCATCCATAGGAAATCCCACAGACACTCGACGGTGTATCCATAGGTCCTTATGAGTATGCCCATGTGACCAAACCACAAAGCATCACTCAAATATCCTAACCATAATAATATGGTCGCGCCCTTTTCCAAATCGAGACTTTTCTTTTCTTTTTGGGATTTTCGGATTTGGCGACTTTGCGAATCCTGTTGTCAAGTTTATGACTCTTCAACCCTCCGAAACCTGAAACGCCGAATTGACGAAATCTTCAACCGTGTCCTCCTCCATAGTTGTATTGTGTTTCACAACTTCATGAGTTCTAGTACAAAGAACCCCGACCTCTTGTCTTCACAACTTCTACAATGTCGAACCCCGATGCATTCAAAAAAGGTTGGCTCCCTAATGAACTTTTATCCGATTCAGATTTTTGGATTTCGCAACTTCACGAATACATATGCAATGCTCTCAGCTCTTCAACCTCCAAACCTTGAAACAGTCAACCAGGTTTGACTCCACCTATTGATGAAGACACACCACCTGTCCACTCAAATGTGTTCTATCTCTGATGTGGACTCTCACCACCTATCCCTCTTCCTGTCTTTCGGGACTTGAACAAGCCTCTGATTACCGTCCCCCTAACACTTCAAAATCCCAAAATGATCTGATGGCTCAAAACAGATCACGATCAATGGTCCACATTGATTCCTGATACCAAAGTGAAGGGTTCGTTCGCCCCTATACACCTTGCAACTTTTCTGGATCCTACAGTCCTCACAACTTCAGAAGTTCTCCACGAATAATTTCGATCATTTGATTCCTTCCTCGAGAATCTCTGTGAAACAACAAATGTTCTTCCCTTGAAGTGTTTAGATCTACGTCTTCCTTTCAAGTGTTTAAAGGTGTTGTCCCTTCTGATCTTTAACTTGTAAACTTGAGTCTCTAAAAGGACTCCTGCATGCACTCCGTGCGGCAATCTATCAAATATTTTTGGGTATTTGATCTCTTCGACTCCGTGTTGACTTGGCAACAATAGTCCTTCAATCCTTCCTTTAGTCAGTAAGTCCTAAGACTTCCAACAACTTGCGCACTCCTTGCACAACCTCTATGATCCTCCTGCACTTCTACTGGAATGACAACAACGATATCCCTCCTGAGCTTTCTGATATAAAACTCAAACCCTTTGTCAATGCACACCTTGCAAACGTTTCATTGAACTCCTTGCAGGAACTTCTCTCACTCAGGAAGAGAAACAATTGAAACTCATTCTCTCTCTGTCTCTCTCAGACTTCAAACATTTAATATGAAATCATACATACACATAGTATTAAAACAAATTCATAACAGAGAGAATAAACAACCATGCGTATACCATTCACCATGTATAAACAGAAAACATCATAACACCAAGAAATCTGATTCAAAACTTCATATATTCATCCAAAGCTCTTGTACATGGGGTTTTTGCTTTCAACTCTTTGCTACAACCCTCTTATTCTATGCTATGCTAATGTTAATAATACAATAATACAAGAGTGAGGGTGTCTATATTCGTTTTCCCTCCTTCTCTCTAAACTGTCTAATCTAACATTCATATCTACCTACTCTTACATTTAATAGACTTAAATACTTTAATGTTCTACAGATGAGAGCAATCACTCAAGATTTGTTTACAACCTCCAAGATATAAATGCAAAGTACACCATCTCCCTAACTATTATGTTAATGCCTTTTAAGTTTAAAATTAAAAATGGTTCTTATGAAAATGTGTTCTTTTTCTTTCTCCGCACGTTTAGCTATTTCTTTGGCTTAGTCGCGTGATTTGGCTTTGCACAATGCTGCTGCATCATACTCCCTCGCTTGAAAGTTTTCATGAACTCCTGTTTATGAGCTCTTGCATGGTCTGTCCATGCTTCTGAATTTCTGCTTCATCTTCCTAGCTGGCATATTCAACTAGATGTCCCTTCCACTTGACCAAGTATTCAAAATACTCCTTCCTCCTGGTTTTTTTGCTGACTCTCTTGTCAATTATGCTTTCTATCTGCGGATTTTCAGCTACAGGCATTTTCTCTATCCATTGAACTTCCTTTTGTTCTTCCTCGGCTTCTACTTCTTCATCTCTGTAAGGGTACAAATCTACAACATTGAATATCGGTGAAATTTCGATCCCATCGGGTAATTCAATCTCATATGCGTTTGTCCCAAATTTCCTTGTGACCTTGCAGGGTCCAATCTTTTTCATCTTCAGCTTGTTATATGTTCCCCTTGGAAACCTTTCCTTCCTCAGATGTGCAAGAATTAGATCACCAACTTCAAATTGAAGTTCTTGCCCATGTTGATCTGCTATGCGCTTGTATTCTTGGCTCGAACTCTGTAATCGCTCCTTGACTCGGCTGTGAAGATCCTTCATTGATTCTGAAAAATTCTCTGCACTAGCACTCCTGAATTCATTTTGTTTCGAATCTTTGAATTCAGAAACTCCCCTTGGTTTCAGTCCATATACAATTTGGAATGGACTCTGCCCTGTGCTTCTATTGAGTGAGTCATTATAAGAAAATTCCGCCTGTGGCATAATGCGATCCCACCGACTGTGGTGTTCAGTCACTAAGCACCTCAACAAATATCCCAAGGTTTTGTTCACGACTTCTGTCTGTCCATCCATCTGAGGATGATACACTGAGCTAAATGAAAAACTTGTCCCCAGCTTCTTCCATAAATTCTTCTAGAAATGTCAAATGCACTTGGTATCTTGATCAGAAACTATACTGCTTGGCAATTCGTGAAGTCTGACGACTTCCTTGAAAAAAAGATTCGCAATGTGAGTTGTGTCACTGGTTTTCTGGCATGGTATGAAATGTGCCATCATGGAAAATATTTTGACTACCACAAAGATCAAATCATAGCCTCTTTGCATCCTTGGCAGTCCCAATACAAAATCCATGGTCACTGCATCCCACGACCTTGCAGGTATGGGTAATGGTTGGTATAACCCCGTGTTCAAACTTTTTCCTTTTGTGTGTTGACAAATTCTGCATCTGTCCACAAATCTATTAACATCTGTCCTCATCCCTGGCCAAAAATATGAGCCATTCAATTTTAAGAATGTCATATCATGATGGAAGTGTCCGACCAATCCTCCACTGTGTTTTTCTTTTAGCAGATTCTCCCTCATGGAGCATCTTGGAATACATAGTTGATTTCCCTTGAATAATAATCTATCCTGAATCATATATTCGGTCCACTGGATTCTATCCCTGAGATTTGAATTCTCAGATGCTTCATACGCTTCCTTAAAATCTGGATCATACCTGTACATCTCTTTGAGGTTATCAAAACCCAAAGTTTTGACTTTGAATTCCTGCATAAGAAAACATTTCCTGCTCAAAGCATCAACAACTTTGTTAGAAATTCCAAAAATATGCTTAATTACAAAAGTAAAATTCTGCATGAATTCAACCCATTTAACATGTTTTTGGTTCACTTCTTCTGTCGAGTCATGAATTGCAAAGCGTGATTATTGTTGTACAAAACAAACTCCTTGGGAACCAAATAGTGTCTTCATTTCTTTAGTGCTTGTATGACTACATAGAATTCCTTGTCATATGTGGAGTACTTAACATTCACGCCATTTAGTTTTTCACTAAAGTATGCGATCGGTCTGTCATCTTGGCTCAAGACCGCTCCTATTGCAAATCCACTTGCGTCACACTTGACCTGGAATGTCTTACTAAAATCTGGCAAAACCAAAATTGGTTGCTCAGTGATCTTCTTCTTCAGCAAATTGAAACTCTTCTCTGCTTCCTCTATCTAGTGAAAAGATTTATGTCTTTTCTTCACTGTATCCATCATTGGTGCGCTAATTCTGAAATTTTGGATGAATTTCCTGTAGAAGCTAGCCAAACCATGGAAGCTTCGAACTTTGAACACAATTTTCAGTGATGGCCAATTCTTAATTGGATTCACCTTTTCCGGATCAATCTTCAGCTCATTTGCAGAGATAACAAAACCCAAATAAATGAGTTCTATATTCATGAATGACAATTCCTTCATATTTATCAACAATTTCTCTTGTTGTAATCTGTTCATCACTGCAGCTAAATGCTTGAAGTGTTCTGCTTCTGTCTTGCTGAAAATTAATATATCGTCAAGATATACAATGATGAATTTCCTTATGAAATCCTTCAGGACTTCATTCATCAATATCATGAAAGTACTAGGCACATTTATTAATCCAAATGGCATGACAAGCCATTCATATAGCCCCTCATTCATCTTGAATGTTGTCTTCCATTCATCACCTTCTCTCATGCAAATTTGATGATATCTGCTTTTCAAATCAATCTTTGAAAACAATCTTGCTCCACTCAAGCAATCCATCAAGTCATCCATCCTTGGTAATGGAAATCTATATCTGATGGTAATCTTATGGATTTCCCTTGAGTCTATACACATCCCCCAACCTCCATATTTCTTTGGGATGAGCACTGTTGGAACAACGCATGGAGTCAAGCTCTCTTGAATCAATCCTTTGTCCATTAAGTCCTGGACCTGCCTCTTGACTTCTTCATTCTCCTGCAGCATCAACCTGTATGTTGCTTTGTTTGGTAAACTGGCTCCAGGTATAATACCAATGTGATGGCTTATACTCCTAATCGGTGGAAACGAACAAGGTAGTTCATCCACTACTATATTAGTGAACTCTCCCATCAACTTCTGGATTTCCTCTCGTAAATCATCCACTCTTGTACTGGTCAAAACAATTCTAGGCTTCTTGACCACAATAAATTTTGTCTTCCTTCTTCTTAAACTCATTAAGAAGTTCCTTCCCACTCATGAGAAGTACAGTGTTGCTCACCTCTGGTTTCACTTCTTTGTCCTTGATCAGAAACAACATGTGCATCCTACCATTTTTCTCCAGGGTGTATGTGTTCTTTATCTCATCATGAACCAAATTCGTATCATATTGCCATGGTCTACCCAACAATAGATGAAAAACATCCATGGGAATGACATCACATAATATTTCATCCTTATATCCTCCTATTTTAAATTCAACTAAACATTGTTTAGTGACATTTACCTGATGTCCTTTTTGTAGCCATGAAACTTTGTATGGGATTGGATGTACAGTAGTCTCTAGCTCCAACTTTTCTACCATCTCTGTAGAAATGAGATTGTTTGTGCTACCGTTGTCCACAATGACTTTGCATACTTTGTCTTTGGTTTTGCAAGAAGTCTGAAACAGACTGTTCCTTTGGGCTGGGTTCTCTGCCTCCTTTTCTGGAATTAAGAGAACCTTCCTCATCATTAAGGATCTTCTACTCTCAGCATATTCTGTCTCAACATTCCATCCCTGAGCTTCGACAATGTGAGCTTCACCACCTTCTTTCTTTCTGTTTGGACACTCATAAGATTTATGTCCATTTTTCCCATAGACAAAACATTTCACTTCACCTCCTCTGCCTCATCCTCTTCCTCTAGCTCGAGGAAAAGTATTTCTATCAGCATACTTCCCTCTTTGTGAGCTTCCTCCTCTCTCAGTTTGAGTTTGAGGTTTCTTTCCCTCTTCTTTAGATCTCTGAGTTCTATCTTGGGAAATTGTTTTTCCTCTGCTTTGACTTCTACCTCGGCCTCTTTGACCTTGCTTTCGGCTCAGCTTCTCTTCATCTTTTAGGGCCATCTGATAAGCATCTTCTATAGTTCAAATGATCATCATGCTCATCTCATCTTGGATGTCATATCTCAGATCATTCATGTACCTGGAAACCTTTTTATCATCGCTTTCCCGATGAATTGCTCTGATGTTTATCTTGTAGAACTCTTCAGTGTAATCCTTCACTGACATCAGCTTCTGTCTCAAATTCTATATCCTCTGAAACAGAGTCATTTGATAATCCTTGGGTATGAATTTGGCTTTCATCTTCACAACCATTCTATCCAAGATTTTGATTTTCTTCTTGCCTTTGCAGTATCTGTCAGCCTACAGTTCATCCCACCATAGTGCTGCATGCCCTTTAAGTCTAGTGATGGCATGTTTGGCTTTTTTATCTTCCTTGACATCCTCATAGTTGAAGTATTTGTCTAGAGCTCTAATCCAGTATAGAATCTCTTCAACATCTAGGTTTCCCTCATACACTGGAATGTCCATTTTTTTCTCTAGCACCTATCCTTGCAACAACCTTGAATAGGTGTTCGTCTGCAGCATCTTCGACTGCGACTTCTTCTTCGTGTCTAGCTTCATTTTCTCTGTCATCCTCACTGATATCCCCAGCGTCAACAATGCACCTCTGTGTTGTCTCCATGGCATCAAGCCTGGCATGTAGTTCGTGCATTTCCCTCTCCACTACTGGATCAGGCATTGGTCTATCTCTTCTTCTCAGTGGCATGGTTGTGAAATGTTCCTCTTTTCTCCGCTACAGAAAGCAAAGACTTTTTTTGTGGCTCTGATACCACAATTGGTGCATATCAAAGTACTCTTCTTCCTCCTGCTTCCTCCGTCTACAATATACAAACAGATTTAGGCTCTGATACCAAACATGATGCAAATCCCCAACCCTCAGGCTAAGATCCACTCAGGATCATTCTAAATATACCCCTTGAGTCTTATTGGCTCTTCGGTTCCTCCACAGGGAATCCCACACACACTCAACGGTGTATCCACAGGTCCTTATGAGTATGCCCATGTGACCAAACCACAAAGCATCACTTAAATATCCTAACCTTAATAATATGGTCGCGCCCTTTTCCAAATCAGGACTTTTCTTTTCTTTTCAGGATTTTCGTATTTTGCGACTTCGTGAATCCTATTGTCAAGTTTCTGACTCTTCAAACCTCTGAAACCTGAAATGCCGAATTGCTAAAATCTTTGACTGCATCCTCCTCCACAGTTGTATCGCGTTTTAGGACTTTTCGAGTTCTAGTACAAAGAACCCCGACCTCTTGTCTTCACAACTTCCAAAATGTCGAACCCTAATGCAGTCAGAAAAGGTTGGCTCTCCAATGAACTTTTCACTGATTCGGAGTTTCATACTTTGCAACTTCATGAATCCGGATGCAATGCTCCTAGCTCTTCGACCTCCAAACCCTGAAATAGTCAACTAGGTTTGACTCTTCCTATTGACAAAGACAAACCACCTATGCACTCAAATGTGTTCTTTCTCTGACGTGGACTCTCGCGACCTATCCCTCTTCCCGACTTTCGGGACTTGAGCAAGCCTCTGATTATCGTTCCCCTAATACTTCAAAATCCCAAAATGATATGACGGCTCAAAACAGATCACGATCAATGGTCAACGTTGATTCCCGATACCAAATTGATGGGTTCGTCTGCCCCTATACACCTTGCAGCTTTTCTGGATCCTACAGTCCTCACGACTTCGGGAGTTCTCCACAGAGAACTTCGACCATTCGATTCCTTCCTCGAGAATCTCTGTGAAACAACAAATGTTCTTCCCTTGAAGTGTTTCAATCTCCATCTTCCTTTGAAGTGTTGAAAGGTGTTATCCCTTATAAGCCTTAACTTGTAAACTCGAGTCTCTAAAAGGACTCATGCATGCACTCCTTGCGGCAATCTATCAAATACTTTTGGGTGTTTGATCTCTTCGATTTTGTGATGTCTCAGCAATAGTAGTCCTTCAATCCTTCCTTTAGTCGATAAGTCCTAAGACTTCCAACAGCCTACACACTCCTTGCATGGCCTCTGCACTCCTCTTGCACTTCTACTGGAATGAGAACAATGGTATCCCTCCTGATCTTTCTGAGATAAAACTCAAACCCTTTGTCAACACACACCTTGCGGACATTTCACTGCACTCCTTGCAGGAACTTCTCTCACTCAGGAAGAGAAACAGTTGAAACTCATTCTCTCTCTCTCTCAGAATTGAAACATTTAATATGAAATCATACATACACACAGTATTAAAACAAATGCATAACAGATAGAATAAACAACCATGCACATACCATTCACCATGTATAAACATAAAACATCATAACACCATAAAATCTGATTCAAAACTTCATATATTCATCTAAAGCTCTTGTACATGGGGTTTTTCCTTTCAACTCTTTGCTACAACTCTCTTCTTCTGTGCTATGCTAATGTTAATAATACAATAATACAAGAGTGAGGGTGTCTATATTCGTTTTCCCTCCTGTTCTCTAAACTGTCTAATCTAACATTCATATCTACCTACTCTTACATTTAACAGACTTAAATGTTTTAATGTTCTACAAATGAGAGCAATCGCTAAATATCTGTTTACAACCTCCAAGATATAAATGAAAAGTACGCCATCTCCCTAACTATTACATTAATGGATTTTAATTTTAAAATTCAAAATGGTTCTTATGAAAACGTGTTTTTTTTCTTTCTCCACGTGTCCAGCTATTTCTTTGTCTTAGTCGCGTGCTTTGGCTTTGCACGATGCTCCTGCATCAGTTCCTAATAATATTTAAGTAGAGTTATGCATATACATAAATGATTATGTATACTTGTATATGTGTGTGTGTGTGTGTGTGTGTGTGTGTGTGTGTGTGTGTGTGTGTTCAAGCATAAAGGAAAATTACAACTGCTACCATGTTCATATTAACAATTGAATTTGATATATATACACATGTTGATTTAATATTCATATCTATACAAGTACCATAAGAAATAGATGGAATGAATAAAAATCCTCTTCTATATAATCTACATATTCTTTGTTTTTATAACCACATAAGACAATGATTTAATAGTCTACAAATGCATGCGGCAATAGCTATTACATTAACTGAACCTTGTTCAAAATGGTTTCAATAACCTGTATGTTCAATTGAAACTCAATTACAAAACAACTTGTGTGCCCATGAAACCTTGGTTCAATATTTATTACATGGATTACCCTAGGGAATGGACTCCATTACCACTGGTAGACATAATATAAGAAGTATTTCTTAAATGCCAAGATCATAACTTGGATACCTTTTCTAGCAAGAAGTCTTTCCTTGATTTGTTTCCCTCAAACTGTATAAACTTGCAGAGATAAAGAGTAGGGTTTAGTAAATTATAACTTTAAATGGAAATTACTTATAATGAATGAGATAAAAAAATACTTATCTTGATATTAGTGAAGGACCAAGTTGCCACTGGATCTTGTGTGACGATCCATCCATGACCAAAGGGGAGGAGTGGATCCATAGTTCAGTTGAAGGGTACCCTCACAAAAACAAATAAGGGCCCCATCATTAATTTATGTAATCTGAGTATAATTCTTTTATATGTACAAAATACAAGCTACGATTTATATAATGATAAAATAAAGATACAACTTATGAATCATACAGTTATAAATAAATTATACAAGTTATGAATCATACAATTATAAATAAATTACACAAGTTATGAATTTCAGAGTGACAAAGTAATTACACAGAGAATGAATGTGAATCCCAACAAGGGGTGAAATAATGCCTTTGTATATATATATACAGAGCCTAAGTCACGACTTACACGATTTTGTGTAAAATACTTAGAATGTAAAAATAATTAAGTAGGATAATCTTATAGGGCACATCTATGATTTCCCACACGGGAAAATATCAATATCCATGCACAGAGAATGGAATTCCGAGTTATAATTTCACAGCGTAATCAGGATTTTTCTTCCACAGAGGCAAATAATTGAAAAGAGAAAGACATGTACAGAGTACGATTAATGTCTAACATTTTACTATGTATAATCTGAAATTAAATTATGAATTGATATAAATATAAAACACAGTGAAATCTATGAAATAGAGGATCGATGGTGACCGATACAGGTTCACTATAGGAATTATACAATGCAAATTCTTAAACAAAGGGTCAATATTGTGGGATATACACATACCTATGCTATATAAGATTGCATATGATAAAGTATTCAACTGGAGAGTAAAAATTTGCCGATACGTTATCACTGTACAAGTACCAAGGCAAATTTATAAAACAGAGGGTTAATGCTTACCTGTACATGTTTTTGTAGGGAACCCAGATGGTAAATTGTAGGAATAGGGTTGAAATTTAACATATTCACAGGGTGAGAGTTAGGAATAACACACAAAAGAGTTATTTGGCTACACTTATACGTATAGGGTAACTACGATTTTTCACCAAGTGGTATTGAAACTACACAACTTGCATCCTTGAAATCCTTAAAGGATTTTTTACGATATGTATATACATATATTCACACAGAGAAGGAATGAGTCCCATGAAGGGGTAACGTAAAATCATAGAGCACAAAACCACATAGGTTTAAAACTATATGCATATGTTTATGAGTACCCTTTACACTTTTGAATGCTAAACAATAATTCCAAAACAGATTTACAAAATTACAAAGTTAGTATATCTCACATAGGGTGAACATTTAAGAGATGATTCCACAAGGAACAAACAAAAATTGATATGGGTGTATTATGGGTTTGGTATTGCTATGACTATGCATATAGGAGGATGCAAAATAATCCAAACAGATAACTGGAAAAATTCATGTGACCACAAGAACACCGTAATCCATGAAGAGTTAGTAGAGAACCAGTCAGCTAGAATCACTCTAACCCCAATCTCGAGAACTGTAAAACCTAGAAGAGCCAGCCGGGAGGAATTTTTTTACAGAAGTGATAGACTAATTCAAATACAAAACAAGGTTTTATGCCTAAGTTACAGTGTACAAGGGAAGTGAAGTATTACCTATCTTGCGCAGTAGAGGAACCAGAGTCATGTGGCCTCCTCCCTTTGTGTTTATTTCATAGTCATGTTTTCATTATCATAGGTTAGGAAGAGTGGGGAAGGGTAGCTTGCAGAGAAAAAACTTTCTTCATGCAGAGAACAATCATTACAATGAGCATTAACTCAGGCCTCGTCAGAGGAGTAATGTGATGGTTATGCATCAAAACTTTTCCATGTGAAACTATGGATGTGGCAGGGTTAAGTTGGACATGGTGGCTGAGTGACATTCCTAGGGAGGTATAGTTCAAGTCTCCATTAAATGGTTTAGCTAGGGTTTAAATGCCAGACTGACATCATCCTTTAATCAATTTACAAACAAATTTATTTTTGAGTCATGATGCCATCCAATTAGGGTTACATAATATGTGTAATGGTTACACTCGTCACTTTAGGTTAAGGGCTTACCCTGTATGGTTTCCAACTTGTTAAACAAATTAGGACTAACAACATGTATCGTTGGGAGGTTTCTAACGATATTTCAATTGGGTAGTGCCATGTATGCTAACGATAATGATAGATAACTATATCATTATTCATGTCGCGATAGTAGCATGTGTATTAAACTCTTATGCAATACAATGAATAGGTTTGTTGCTATATATGTTAAAAAATATAGTTATCCTATAGATAAGTTTAGTGACATATATGTTAAACGAGATATTTATGCTATGGATCGATTTATACATAGAATCCATATATTATATAATTTTGTATATTAGCATAAGTATGTTGGTATAGATAGAGTATGTTGGTATGTTGGTATGTTGGTATGTTGGTATATATACATATGATAGTACATAGTAAACTATGTGAATGCATGTCAAAATGGATAAACATTAATGGTTATGGGTAGACTATGAGATAGTCAATAATCTTTAGATTATTGCACAATGTGCATTTTTCACAGCATAATTTAACACAGAGAGGTAGATATTCTACGAGATATGATAACCCTGGTTACAATTATATTAAGTACAAAATAATAGTAAGTTTTCAAATCCAGTAGTGATGAAAAAACTACTCTGCATATAATAAATCTATGTTTGAAAAAATATTTAAGAGTCAAGGAGTTTTAATGTTCCTCAACAATTTTTTTTTTGAATCTGGGAAATTTGGGGTACATTATAGAGCCATTAGTAAATTAAAACAAAAATGAACAAGAATGAATCCATAGTCTCAGCTTGTCATCTGGCCCTCCTTCTAGCACCATTTCTGTGGATGGTCCAAAATGACTCATTCAATTAGATGAGGAAAAACGCTTGATGGAAGGTCCCAATTAGACCTACTCTCATTTGGAGTAGTGTTTCCCATGAGTATATGGGCCTCACTATCGTTCAGAATTAAAATAATAAAAAGGGGAAAGACAACAAACTACCCCCAAAATATTTCTATCTAGTTCTAAGGATAATATAACTAAAAGCTAACTAATCTAATATAACTAATTCTAACCTATCCTAGGAGAAAAGATAATAGATGAGTAAAGTGAAAGGTAATATCTAGACAAAAGAAATAGTTCATGAAAACCCATACATGTTAGCACAATAATATTGCAGAAATCATCTCAAATAGTTGAAAATGAAATCTTCAACATCATTCCTACACCCATAATAATTCACAACAATAAAAGATTATAGATATTAAGCACATAAATAGTTCATATGATCAATACCTAGAAAAGATAAAACAGAAATACAAGTGTAGAATAGTCCCACAAACACTTGCATACAATTATGACTTCAAAATGTCTCCTACTCTTCATTACTCAAAAGTAAAAGTACCATCTTTTGTTACAAAGGGAAAAAGTCCTCTGCCTATTCCATGTTTTTTTTTTATAAGGAAAGAGAGAGAATCTTCAGTTCTCATCACTATTCATTTCATTTTATTTATTTTTCTCTTCTCTCATATCTGATTTCAATCTACTAGAAAATCCTATCCCAACCTATTATTCACTCTTCTATATTTCCATCGAGCTCTCATGTGCCTGATTTTGTTGCTCGTAGCTCCAGATATGGGTTCCTGAAGTTGGTATGGCCAATTTTCACCCCAAATCCGTGGGTGTCTTTTTTCTGCATTTTCTGTCATTTTTGTCACCCTTTTGGATTGGATACTTGGATCAATTCATTCCTCTATTCAATACCTTTCCAACAAGGTATCAAGTGCCTTATTCTAATACCTGTAGAAAATGATTGGTTGTTTAAAATTTCTCACTCAACAACCATTGACCATGCCCATGGGTTAATATGGACCATTAATTCTCGAACCTGCAAAAGGGAAAAACCACCATATCAACGGTTCTAGTCAGATGTCCTTTGGACCTCAAAAATTATAGAGTGTGAGTTTCTATCTTCACATTAGATTCTTCCTATCTCTTGTTGAATTCCCATCTCGACGTATTAACTCAGGGAGAAAGATCTAGTCGTTCAACATATCTGGATAAATCTACATCGTCCATCGAGGGATCTATTTCGTAGTATTTTATAATGTGTCAATGAAAAGGGATGGAAGAAAAGAATCAAAGAATATTCTTTCATAGTCGAAGGTGAAATCCAGAAAAATGGGTGATGTCGCACATTTAGAGATGATTATTCGATGTCGAGGAAATTTGTGAAGTACAAGGGGTATCGATGAATATTCCCTCATAGCTTTGTTTTTCATGTGAAATATCTGGATCATCCTTTTAGTGATGATCAATGGTCATGATTAAAATTCATTTCGAGTCTGAAGGAGACTATTCTAGGTGTCAACTCCAACCATCCAAGGTTATAACCTAAATATTGTTGCATGAAAAAGATATGACTGTTCAATCGGGGAAAAGATTGACGACTTGGGAAAGTTTTTCTTGGGCAATCTGTTCAATATTTAATCTTGAGAAACTTTTTCAAAGTAACAAGTCTATGGTTCTAATGTTCATTGCTTGGAAGAAAATTACCCAACTTATAGAAGAATTTTGAGGATGAGATAAAGCAAATTTTCCCCATATCAAAGTTAAATTGAACAATCCAGTCAAGGGAAAATTAATGTGAAATCATTTTATTTCTCTCCACCTCTGTTGAGAATTCATTTATTGATTAGTCAATAGTAATGAAAGAGAATGTAAACATAAAACTAATTAAATAACTAGAAAGCAAAGATAAACTATGCAAATGAGAGACACTAGTCTATTCTAGCCTACTCCTACTCTACGCTACAATGGCTGAAAAATGAACTATGTAAATTCGTAATTCCAATGTAGCCATCTAAGTAATACCAAGCCTGCAAACACATGTTTAGGACAAAATACTAGTAACAACAATTGGAATAAAAATAGAGTGAAGATAGGAAAAATTAAAAATGATAAAATCTATCGACTATATTAGAAATGTGACAGTGATCATTCATAGGAAATATATCTATGAAGGATCTCTGTTGACCCCTGGTTATGGAAGAAAGCGAAGATCAAGGAAGAAAAGGTGGAATGCACACTTTGTAGAAGACACAATAACCATTACTGGGGTGAAGTGAGCAAAAGAGTAGAAAATATGGAGCGAAGTATGGAAAAGCAAGCCGTTGGATGAGAGGATTGAGGATGAAAAATAAGAAAGGAACATGGATTGAGGATAGCTTAGCAAGTGGGAAAATCCACCGTTAGCACTGTGCAGGAAGAAAGGAAAGACAGGCTAGTGAAGCTCGGGAAAAGAGGGTCAAGTTGACGTAGGGTTTTGACACTTAGGTTCTGTCCCAAGACTGTCAGTGGCCTAATATAATGTACAAATAGAGGTCTAAAGGACCTGGGTTGGGTTGGTACGATATTGTAGTTGAGCGAGTTCTATTTTTGTGAGAGAAAATTATATTGTAAGAGAGAAGTGCAGAGAGAGAAAGTTTTCTGGTATTGTAATATCTTCAGCTATGTGCGAAGGTCAAGTCCCGGAGCTGGGTGCATAAGAAGGGGAGAGAAAGAGAGGAAGAAGAAAGAATATCTTCTAGCTGAGAGTGCAGATAAGAACTATATGCTTTATCTTAATAAATCTCAAGCACAGTTCTGTGGACGTAGACCTAGAGAGAGGGTGAGCCACGTATGTCTGGTGTTATGCGTGTGTGATTGATGTCTTGATCTCTGTCATTTTTATTTTGTTATTTCATATTTGTTTTAGAGTAGATCTATAACTTTGAGGAGTATATCTAAGAAGGAAAGTGATATATGATGATTATGATGGTGTTCTGAGACCCTCTTGATATTCCCTTGGTTGTAGACATATCTGTCTTGCAACCCCCTCATAGCTTCTTTAGGTGAGACTAAATCTTCTTCGCAGGTGTTGCCGAAAGGGCCAATAACTAGGGATTGTTGGTGTGCTCTTGGAGATGAACCTTGGGTCAACCTTTGTGCCAACAAATGGTCCCGTTGTTGTGATAGGAATATTTTTGAGGGAATGTCAAGGTGGTTCCCATAAAAGATAGAGATTCAAAAGTGGATAGAATATCAGGAGAAGGACTTCGTTGAAGTCCAAAATAAGAACCCTAAACGGAGTACTGAATATTGGCTACAAATATACATCTTCACCGATATTCATGAGATCCTCTTTGGAGGAATCCCTTTGGATTTGTCTGAGTGGCTGTCTAGATTAGCAGATATCCAGGCTGAGATAAGACCTAGATCTCTTGTGGTTTGGACTTCCATGTTGATCCAAAAGGTTAAAAGAGTCAATAATTTCATATCCTGAGATGTAGATCATTAGTTTGATAGCACCATTGGAGGGTACATCACCGAATTTGTTGTTGATAGAGTAGAATCATATAGCCAAGCCAAGAGATACTTTTTCAAAGGGCCCAAAGAGAAATTTTTATAGTTAATGAAACTAAGGATCAATATTCTCTTGCATGAAAAGAACATCTTGAAGATACAGTAGATTGATTGAATTTTTAAAAGCTAATGTTCAAGAATTCAGACAGCGACAATGACACAAGAGCTGGACATACGCACAGTGGGAGAGTGTTCAGAGGAGTCCACCTTGCAAAACTGTTCAAGCAAAAACCATGGGGATGAGGGTTTCTACAGTGGAGAAGAGGCAAATTTGATAGATGAAGAACATCCAAAACCCACTAGGACAGAGGAAGAATAAGCTAAAGAACTTCACCATAACAAGCTAGAAATATCCAGAATTGCGTAGACCGTGAAAGTAAATATCATTAATCCTCATGTTGTTTTCGAAACCCTAAGTAATAAGAATAGTCAGAATCACTAGACTCCTCAGAGTATCATTACTAGCAGTTCAACATATACTCAGACAGGAACCCCAAGAAGCTCTATGGAAGATGAGATGAGGTTCCATATCTTTAGAGGGGATGGATCTGAATATCCAAATCAACACTGGTTCCTCTGTGAAGCTGTGTGGAATATTAAGAATGTTATTGATGAGGTTGTCAAAAGGACCCAGTTCAACATTACTCTTAGAGATCGCGCACTGAGCTGGTACATGAAGCTTTTTCAAGGGTTGCACAGCCCCAACCATTAAATGAGATCAAGATTGCACCGATTGAAGATTTCAAGAAAGCCAAATCAGATTCAGAATGTATTACAAAGCTGAAAGAGATAAAACAGAAGGTTGTCAAACCTGTCTGGGAATTCAATCATAGATTCAAGACCTTAACAATCTGATTAACTTTTAATATCTGAGATGAGCATAACAAGGAATGGTTCATTGCTGCACTATTACCACACATGAGATTTCCTCTGATTCAACAGAATTTTTTTCCGCATTTTGAGGCACTGGAGATCACCATGAAACTTGAATCAACCCCTATGGGATAATCCAACTCAGGTATGAGCTAGATCTTGAGTCAGCTGACTAGTTTGTCTTTGAAGGTTGAGGACATAAAGAAGGATAAGGGAAAGGACAAAAGAGAATATATCTAGTGTGTCATATGAAGATCATAAGGCCATGATAAGGAACACTACCCTATATTTCATGAATATTTTGCTTCAGGAGCTCTGAGCCCCTTGAAGCAAGTCACATTTCCCTGGTGCGAAGTATGTATAAATCGACATCACCTAGGTGAATGCCATTACATGCAAAAGTATGTTCATACACCCACAAACTTATATTGCACATTTTGTGATTCATTAGAACATGATGATAGAGATTGTAGGGCTTACGATCTCATGCACGAAAGGTAAAGAGACATCTACAAGATCCAAAGCGAAGTACAACAAGAAGGATACACTGTGCAGTACAACTCTCTAGGAAGAGGAAACTTCAACCCTCGCAGTGGATTCAAAGGACGAGCATGAGGAGGAGGTATGGGTCGAGGCCGAGGACAAATAATCTATTATAACTGCATGCAACTAGGAAATATAGCAAGGGGCTATCATAATCCTTGTACCACTTGTAGTTATTGTAACTCACTTGAGCATGTCATTGAGGACTATCTAGTATTGTTGGATAAACTTCAAGAAATATGAGGACCTCATCAAAACCCGCAAATATAGTTTATCAAAGAAGAACCCCATGGAGCTGATCCTAGAGTCGTTGTTATTACTTGAGGAGGCATTGCTATAAGACAGGATAGAGTGACCCAAGGAAAGATCGCAAAAGACTTAGGAATCAGAAAAGCTGCTGAGAAGACCCAAACTTTTGATGCAAATAAATGAAGACAAATATTTGAGGAAGAAAGGAAAGAGTTCAAGGCAGATCAAGGCTCTTCATCAAAGACATGACTAGAAATAAGAGAATATGGAATACCTCAGAGATTTGATCAGTCTGCTTCACCAAAAGAAGGAAAAGAGGTAAGTAAAATCATGGAATTTTTTGCACTTGTGTTAAGTTAGTTCAAGTTAAGAGCGTCGTACAAGAGTTACATAATTTAATCATACAATATGATATAGGAAGGATAGACCCCTTACCAAGAAAGATAATGCACCAAATTGGGAAAAAGAGAAGGACAAATAACAAATTACACTTGAATACTCAAATAGGAGAGTATGGCATAGACTATGTGGTCCTCGACTTAGGGTTAGAGGTCAATGTCATGACAAAGAAAAATTGGGCACTAATAGGAAATCCTAAGTTAATCTATTCCCCCATCAGGCTTAGGATGGCTAATCAACAAGCTGTCAGCCCATTTGGATGACTGGATAATGTCCCTGTGGACATCGATGGAGTAAGATCATTTGCATATTTTGAAGTAATTGGGATAGTCGATGACAATTTCCCTTACCCTGCTTTGTTATGAATTGATTGGGACTTTAACAATTCCATTGTTGTTGATTTAAAGAAAAGGTGTATGACATTTGAAAGAAATGGCCTTAGGCTCACTGGACCCTTAGATCCAGATGAGTGTCAGTGATACATAGAGACCATCAGAGAAGAATACCATGCATACAAACTGGAGAAAATCTAGAAATTAATATCCAGACAATAGGATTATATCAATCCTATAGCTGACGAGAATCTCAGCTGGCAAAGTGACAATGCCTACTCATCAGAATCTGAAGAAGCATTAGAGAACTAACAGAACTAGATGTATGAAGTATCCACAAGAATATGTGTCAGGCTGACCAGAGAAGTTCTCTGGATTGGCACAACGATAAGCAACTTGACCACCTTTGATGGTCTAAATCCTTTAGAATCCTTCTTGATGGACTTTGAAGCAAGTGTACCAACACAACAGAGACTGTTGGCAATAGATGAGGCCCTGAAAGCTACACCATCCAAATGTTGTGGGATGCACAAAATTAATATTGCAAACTAGACACAATGATGAACTTTGATGACAACGCGATTCTTAGACCAAGTGGAATGTTGCGAAGTGAGATACATAGGTTGAATCTATCCAAAGGACCATGTACGAAGCTACGAAGAATCTTGGAGAAATATTCCTCAAGAACAGTGGGTACACAGATTCATTAACATGCTGGATATGAACCCTATCAATTGGTACCTTCAAGCAGAGTTGTGCCTCATCACTGCAGATTGGGAAGGTATGACTCAGAACTTTGTAACAACCTTTTTTTTTTAAAGCCAATATCCATCAGTATACCAAGACTTGCAGATTGTAAGAAATAACGTATTTGAGGAGGCCTCTAGCCTCCCTATGGAACACGAAGAAGACGAATGGACTGCACCATTCCAAAAATTGCAAAGTTGTTACAACATCAATGCTGATGAAGACAATAATCCAAGGAACGTGAACATCGCAGGAACCGAAGGTTAAAGAGATGTGGAAGGACCAGGAATTGAGATACCATTTATTGGGAAACCAATCAAGATTAAAAAGGCCAATATTGGAACATAAGAGACTCCAAATCTTGCCAATGTTGGAGATTACTGGGATGCTGCAACCATTGACAAGATTACAAAGTTACTACACGAGTATCAAGACTTGTTTCCAGCCAAGTTCACTGAGATGAAGGGCATCGAAGGATCTATGGGAGAGATGACGATCCCTTTGAAACCAGGTGTGAAGCCCATCAAGAAAATACCCTACAGGTTGAACCCTAAATACAAAGAAAAAGTGAAGATTGAGCTTGACAGAATGCTGGAAGAAGGTATTATTGAACCTGTCGAAGAATCAGAGTGTATTATCCCTATGGTAGTACAAGACAAAAATACAGGTGAGATCAGGATATGTGTGGATCTCAGGAAGTTGAATGATGCATGTTTGCATGACCCCCTCCCTACACCATTCACTGACGAAGTATTAGAAAATGTCAGAGGCCATAAAGTATGTTATTTTACAAATGGATTTTCAGGCTACCATTATTCAAATTTCTAAGGAAGATCACCACAAGACCATGTTTTCCACAAAATGGGTATCTTACCAATATATAGTGATTCCATTTGGACTGAAGAATGCCCCAACCATATTTTCGAGAGTGGTGGTTGAAGCATTTAAAGAATTTTTGCATAAATTTTTAGCAGCATATTTTGATGACTGGATTGTGCTTAGTTTGTTGAAAAACCATATTGAATGTCTAAGAATAATGTTGGATAAGTGTAGACAATGTCAAATTAATTTGAATCTGAAGAATTTCATCTTCTTCTCACCATTTGGATTGTTTTTAGGACATATTGTATGTAAGCAAGGATTGTTGGTAGACCCATCTAAAATTGCCATTAGCGTTGATCTGCCACCACCGACGTTGGTCAAACAACTACACACTGCACTAGGACATACTGGCTACTACAGAAAATTCATCAAAGGATATGCACATATTACAACACCTATGGAGAAGTTGCTGAATAAAGAATATCATTTTAGCTGGACAGAAGAATGCCAGACGATCTTTGACACACTGAAACAAAAGATGCTTACTGCACCTATTCTTGTTTTCCTAGATTGGAGTAAGGAGTTTCCTGTGCATGTCGATGCATATTCCATTGCATTGGGAGATTTTTTAGATCACCCAAGAATAGAATACATTAACCATTCATTATCTTTTGCTATCAGGAAGCTATCTACATCTAAAATTAATTACACCACTACAGAGAGAGAAGGATTGGCCATGGTGTATGCACTGTAGAAATTTCGCCACTACCTGCTAGGAGGACACTTTAAAATGTTTACTGATCACTCTGCATTGAAGTACCTAGTAAACAAGCTAGTGTTGGGTGGGCGAATATGAAAATGGATTTTTCTGTTTCAAGAATATGATTTTGAGATCATAGTTAAGACAGAAAGGATGAATAAAGGCCCTGACCACTTGTCAAGGTTGGAACATGGCGAAGAACCCACTAGTTTGGAGGACACACTACCAGATGCACAACTGCTAGCCATTACCAATATTGATGATCACTTCATAGACACAGTTCAATTCCTGTCAACAGGAATGGCACCGAGTGAGTATACCATCTCTTAGAAGAAACAACTAGTAGTGTGCGCTGCAGAATTTTCACTTATAGTGGGACAACTATACAAGATGAGACCTGATGAGATACTAAGGAGATGCGTTATGGAGGCAGAGTGACCATTGATCCTCTTAGAATCTCATGAAGGCATCAAAGGAGGAAATTACGCAGGGAGAGAAACTACACATAAGGTTCTGAGAGCTAGCCTTTGGTGGCCTACCTTACATAAAGATGCTAAATATTATGCCAGAGCCTGCGATGTATACCAGAGTGTTGGGAAACCATCTAGAAGAGATGAAATGCCATTAGCACCATATATGACCCTACAAGCATTTGAAAAATGGGCCATTGACTTCGTGGGACCTATAAACCCACCAGGGAAGCGCACAGGAGCAATGTACATTATTACTGCAACAAAATACTTGACCAGATGGGTCGAAGCTAGAGCAGTTAAGGAATGTAGTGAAACTAAAAACACGCGCTTTATATTTGATGATATCATAACTAGGTTTGGATGCGCCAAGATCCTTATGAGTTACAAAGGCACACATTTCATCAACAATATAATTGATGCATTGACTGAGGAATTTGTCGTTCACCGTCAGGAGATCACACCTTACCATCCACAGGAAAATGGGACATTTGAAGCCTTCAACAAAATCTTGGAGAAAACGCTAACGAAGATCTGCAGTGCAAACATGGATGACTGGGATTTAAGAGTAACAATAGTACTGTGGGAATATAGAACTACTTGCAAGAAGCTAACCATGTCGACCCCTTTTAAGTTAGTCTATGGCCTTCAAGTTGTTTTCCCAATGGAATACTTGGTACCAATATTAAGAATTGTTGCCTTCACAGACATGGATGATATTGGCATTTTCGAAGAGAGGCTCGCACAGTTGGTTGAACTCAAAGAAGACATATTTATTGCAGGATTCCAACAGCAGGTACAAAAGGAGAGAGAGAAGGAATATCATGACAAGAACATTAAGAAGAAGGCATTTAAGCATGGTGATTTAACACTGATGTATGAAAATTTTTTTATAAAACATCCAAGGAAATTCAGATCACATTGGCTTGGACCATACGAGATTGCTTATGTTACCGAAGAAGGAGCTACGCAACTGAAGACGTTAAACAGAGAGTGGAAGGAAGGCTTGGTGAATGGGATTCGGTTGAAGTTGTATTATGACAACCAACTACCTCCCTTCTCTCAGTAGAAGCATGGAATAAAAGGGTCTCGGTACCAGGTGTATTTAAAACTAGGTACCAGACACAGAAAAGACAGTCTGCACAAGGAAGGGAGGCATGGAGCAGAAATCAAAGGTTGCACTGTGTAGTCTAAAAGTCGAAGTAGAATAGAAGAATCAGATCTAAAGTGACTTAGGATGAGTCACAGGTGAGTGTTGGGGTCCTATTGGCCCTTGGTTATGGAATAAAGAAAATATCAAGGAAGAAAAGGTGGAATGTGCACTTCGCGGAAGACACAGTAACCGTTACCGAGGCGAAGTGAGCAAAAGAGCAGAAAAATTGGAGTGATGTACATAAAATAAATTTGTTGGATGAGAGGATAGAGGATGATAGATAAGAAAGGAAGATGGATCGAGGATATCTCATCAAGCAAGAAAATCCACCATTAGCACCGCACAGGAAGAAAGGAAATACTTGCTAACGAAGCTCAAGAAAAGCAGGTCAAGTTGACCTAGGGTTTTGGTATCTAGGGTTTTGACACTTAGGTTCAGAACTAAGACTGTCAGTGGGATATTATAATGTATAAATAAAGGTCTAAAGGACTTGGGTTGAGTTGGTATGATATTATAGTTGATCTAGTTCTATTGTTGTGAGAGAACATTATATTGTAAGAGAGAAGTGCAGAGAGAGAGAGTTTTCTAGTATTGTAAGATATTTAGCTGTGTGTGAAGGTCAAGTCCCATAGCTGGGTGCACAAGAAGGGGAGAGAAAGAGAGGAAGAATAAAGAAGATATTCTAGTTGAGAGTGAAGATAAAAACTATATGCTTTATCTTAATAAATCTCAAGCACATTTCTATGGACGTAGCCCTAGAGAGAGGGTGAACCACGTATGTCTGGTGTTATGTGTGTGTGATTGATGTCTTGATCTCTGTCATTGTTATTTTGTTATTGCATATCTATTTTAGAGTATATATATAATTGTGAGGAGTATATATAAGAAGGAAAATGATATATGATTATTATGATGTTGTTATGATACCATCTTGATATTCCCTTGGTTGTATACATCTCTGTCCTGCAACCTCTTCATAGATGCTTCAGGTGAGACTGCAATTACTTTGCAGGTGTTACTGAAAGGGCCAGTAGCTAGGGCTTGTTGGTGTGCTCTTGGAGACGAACCCTAGGTCTACCCCTATTCCAACAATCTCTCCAACCATTCTTCAATTCTATCATAAGATCTTGCATTACTATCATAGAATTGATGGATGGAGTTCAATGGAAAGTAGCATACCAAATGAGAATCATGCATAGAATTTGTGTGAAGTGTTCTTGGTGAGAGAATATTCATTATAATAAAGTTATTTATCCCTAAAGACAAACTAAAAGAATGAGGCCCTGACATAACCATCGGTGTAGACCAAGGTGCATCATTATCTTGGCAAGCCTCTCTGGACTCACACTTCATGTAACCATCTACCTAAGATAGACTAGTGAGATCAAATAATATGCATGGGTTAGGACCAACCATGTTATGAGAGATATATTCAAGACAATTGGGAGATCCACTAGTATTAACAATATTCAATAAAGGTATACTTCAACAAGAAGGTTCTCTATGGATAAAAAATTAAGAAAAAGAAGAAGAAGACATCCTTTGATAGACACCCGCTACAACATTCCCTTCATCCCATGAAGAAGGATGATAAAGAATAATTGTGATTAGTTCATGGGAAGAGTATTTCTCCTCTCTATCTTCCATATGAGCATCACCACTATCAATTACTTCAAAAGGGGTCAACCCCATTGATTTTATTTGAATATGATGGTGGTTGGTTTCCTGCAAAGTGAAACCATTAAAGATATTAGGATACAAATAGTAATAAGTGGAAGAAATAAGAGAATTAAAATATTCTCTAGAGAAAGATTTCTTTTTCAGAAAGTGACTCCCTGAATGGTATTTCCTCCTCATTAAGAGTATCAATGTTTGATTGTGGATGGGTAGGTACCATAGTAGCCATGGTTTCACCATCAACATGTTATTCCACCACACGGTATTCCTCTTTCAAGCAAAAGGTGGACTGCTTTGATAAAAGAAGTATGTCCTGTATGTTTATTTCTTTTCCTAAAGTGAACATTTTAGTGGGGTTGTCTTTCTCCTGCACAACACAAGGATCTGAAATATATTCCAAGCCATACTCACATTTAGAAGAGGGGAGAAAATGAAAAGAATTCTCAGAACAAGAAGTCTCAAAAAATGTTTCATCAGCAATACGAAAACATTCTTTCTCTATGTCACTTGAACTAGGAGAATTTGAAACATTAGGACAATCCAAATAAACATAAACTAATTCCACTTCATCGATGTGTGAGAAAGAATTCATTTCATGAGTGTCTAGATTTTATTCATTAATAAAGTGATGAACATTTAAACTTCTCTCCATATCTTTCTCTTCCATTTCTTATGATGAAAAATATGAGATAGGACAATGAGAAACTAACATAACCATCGGTGTGACTAGAAGTGTCCCATTATCAACAAGAAAAGCCTCCTCTTGGTCAACTATATAAAAATATGAACTTGAATTTAAACAAGAGGCTTCTTTTTCGTCACAAGGAAAGAAAGGCAGAGTGGAGTGGTGAGATGATATATATGTCTCTTCCGAAATAGAATTCTCTATTTGATGTATATCCTCCATAATGAAGAAGGATCTAGACATATGGAGTTCAACTAAATATTAGTATTTGAAATGTCTTCATTTAAATCAAAATCAATATGCAAATGAACATTAAAACATGATTTAGATTTTGTTAGCACATAGAGTTGTAGGGGTAAAAAATAATAACTTTGCTTTTGTTTTTGAGTCTTACCTTTGATCCTTACATCATTACCTTGGAATGTCACCTCTTAGTTGTACAAAAGTTTCTCTTTGTCATCATCCATAAGTTTAAATGTCAAGTTAAAGATAGTTTTATGTGCTACCAACTCACTAGGAGAGTTCACAACATACTCATAATGGCGCAGACCCCTAAGCTCGTAGGCTGGAGTCTGCATAGGATCTTTCAACTTCAGCCCTTATGGTCTAACTGACCCTCTTAATTCTACTCAGGGAATTATTCACTCGCCCTTTCTGGGTACAGTTCACAGGCCCTCCTGAGTTATGCATGCGCAATCATTCACCGGCATGAATCCTACGATCAAACTCCAACTATCCTTGGGACTTTTTTTCCTTTTCTGTTAGGGATACCAGATTTCACGATTTCACAAATCCCGTTGTTGAGCACCTTGCCCCTTCAACCTCCAAACCCCGAAATACCAAACTCTTGACTCACCTTGCCACTGATTTCAACTTTTCGCTCTTCATAATTTCGGGAGTCGCAATGTCGTGCAACTCTACCTCTCGACTCCTAGGGTCCTGAAACCCAAATTACGGAAATCTAAAAAATTCCACCCTCAGCCTTACTACACTTTGCGACTTTGGGATTTCCTTAGCACTATGTCTCGTCCCTTGGTCAACATGGTTCTTGATATACCGAATCCTGAAACAACGAAACACTAGTGTTTCGCTTACAAGGAAAATCAACGGTGGTGGTTCTTCCCCTTGATCCAATGGTTAGCACGATTTTGCATACTGGGAATTCATAAGGCTTATCCTAAAACTTTCTATCTCCTATACCTTCTAGAAACCGAATCTCCGAAATGCTGAAATGGGTTTTTCCTCTCCCAGGATTTTGCGAATCGGGAGTTTGAAAATCGCGATTCCAAATTTCTGTCTCCACGAGATCTCAGATCCTGAAATGACGAAAATGCTCCTCCTAACTTCTTCACGTTTTGCGATTTTGGTATTCATGATGTGGAGTTTTTTGCCCCTTTTCAACGGGAATGCCGAAAACTTGATTCCCGAAATGCTGACAAATATTCTGCTGCAAATTCTGATTTCAGACTTTCTGCCCTGCTGAGTCCCGATCACCCGTCCTCAGGACTTCCAAAACCCCAAACTCCGAAGTTCCGAATTCCGAACTTGTCACTCTTTGAATTCACACACGAAGCCTCCTTTTGCATTTCAGGAACTTGATCAACTAAAGTTTTGGCTTTCTGAATTCCCGAAATGATCCAATGGACTGAAAAGGTCACGATCAATGGTCCACGTTGACTCTGCCTTTCAGAGGATTGATCTATCAAATGCTTAACTCCCCTGCAACTTTCCTGGATCCTATGGTCCCTACTATTTCGGGAGTTCTCCTCGGAGAATTCCGACCGTTCAATCTCTCTCCTTGAATACTTCGAAGGGATCAACCTTCTTGAGCTTTCTTTGAATATTTTTGAAAACACTACTCCTCCTAAGCTTCCTTGTGACTTCGAGTCTTTAGAATACCTCTGTGCGCACTCCTTGTGGAACTTCTTTAAATATTCCTGAATATTTGAATCTCTTGACTCTATGCATCTCTGCAACAGAAATCCTTCAATCCCTCAACCTTAGTTTATAAGTTCTAAGGTCTCGACCAACCTGCGCACACCTTGCATGGATTTTCTTCTTGTCTTGCACTTCTATTGGAATGAGAGCAACGATATCCCTCCTGAGATTTTAGAGACAAGCTCTGAACCCTGTCAACGCACACCTTGCGGACACTTCCACTGTACTCCTTGCAGGAACTTCTCTCACTTAGGAAGAGAAACAATTGAAACTCATTCTCTCTCTCTCTCTCTCTCTCAGTTTTCAATCATCCAACATGAAAACATACATTCACACACAGCATAATAACAAATGCATGATAGAGAGAATAAAACAACCATAAGCATAACATTCAACATGTATACACAGAAAGCATTATAACACCATGAGTCTGAATCAAATCTTCATATATTAATTAAGAACATTTGTACATGGGTTCTTCTCTATTACTCTTTGCTTCTCCTCTATGCTAATGTGCTTAATCCTACTATCTCTGACTGATACAATGATACAAATGTGAGGGTGTCTATAGTTGTTTTCCCTCCATCTCCTAAAACTGTCTAATCTAGAATTTAAATCTACCTACTTTCATTAACTGGCATAAATGCCTCTACATCCTACAAATGAGAGCGAATTGCTCATGATCCGATTATAATATGGAAGTATGCCTTCTTAACTATTTCATTAATATCTTTACATCTAAACTTTCAAAAACATTTCAAAATGTTTTTGACATGTGCCAAAATGTGATGGCGCTCATCCCAGCTGTCTCCCGATTCCATGCTTGCTTGTTGCTGACGATGCTCCTGCATCATACTCCCTCACTTGAAAATTTTCATGGATTCCTGTTCATGAGCTCCGGCATGGTCTGTCCATGCTTCTAAATTTCTACTTCATTCTCCCATCTGGCATCTTCAACTAGATGTCCCTTCCATTTGACCAAGTATTCAAAATACTCTTTTCTCCTGGTCCTCTTGCTGACTCTCTTGTCAAGTATACTTTCCATCTGTGGCCTTTCAGATATAGGAATTTGTTTAGTCCACTGAACCTTTGTCTGTTCAATGTCTTCTTCAGCTCTATAAGGGTACAAATCAAAGATGTTGAATATCGGTGAAATTCTGATCCCATCGGGTAATTCAATCTCATATGCATTTGCCCCAAATTTCTTCAGGACCTTGCATGGTCCAATCTTCTTCATCTTCAGTTTGTTATATGTTCTCCTTGGGAACCTTTATTTCCTCAAATGTGCTAGAATCAGATCACCAACTTTAAATTGAAGTTCTTGCCTATGTTGATCTGCTCCGTGCTTGTACTCTTGATTCAAATTCTGCAAACGTTCCCTCACTTGGTTGTGAAGTTCCTTCATTGCTTCTGCAAAATCCTCTGTACTAGCACTTCTAACCCCTCTTGGCTACATTCCATACACAATTTGAAATGGAATCTTCCCTATTCTTCTGTTAAATGAATCATTGTAAGAAAATTCCACTTGTGGTAGAATGTGATCCCATTGACTGTGGTGTTCAGTCACTAGGCTCCTTAGAAAATCTCCCAAGCTTCTGTTTACAACATCTGTTTTCCCATCTGTTTGAGGATGATAAGCTGAGCTAAATGACAAATTTGTCCCCAGCTTCTTTCATAAAGTCCTACAGAATTGTCCCACGAATTTGGTGTCTCGATCTGAAACTATACTTCTGGGGAAGCCGTGAAGTCTAACAACTTTCTTGAAAAATAGGTTCACAATATGAGTTGCGTCACTGGTTTTCTGACATGGTATGAAATGTGTCATCTTTGAAAATCTTTTTACCACCACAAATATTGAATCAAAGTTTCCTTGGCAGCCCTAATACAAAATCCATGCTCACTACATCCCATGGCCTCTCCGGTATGGGTAATGGCTGGTATAACCCTGTGTTTTGCCTTTTTCCCTTCGTGTGCTGACAAATTCTACATATGTCCACAAATATTTTGACATTGGTCCTCATCCTTGGCCAAAAATATGAGACATTTAATTTCAAGAATGTTTTTTCATGATCGAAATGTACGGCCAATCCTCCACTGTGTTTTTCTTTCAATAGATTCTCCCTCATGGAGCATTTTGGAATACATAACTGATTTATCCTAAATAATAATCCATCCTGGATCATATATTCGGTCCATTGACTTCTGTCCCTGAAAATTGGATTCTTAGATGCCTCATACGCCTCTTTGAAATGTGGATCATCTCTGTACATGTCCTTGAGGTTCTCAAAACCCAATGTTTTGACTCTGAATTCCTGCATCAATAAACATTTCCTGCTCAAAGCATCAACAACTTTGTTAGCAGTTCCAAAAATATGTTTAATTACAAAAGTAAAATTCTACATGTATTCAACCCATTTAACATGTCTTTGGTTCAATTTGTCCTATTGAGTTATGAATTGTAAGGCATGATTATCACTGTACAAAACAAACTCTTTAGGAACCAAATAGTGTCTCCATTTCTTCAGTGCCTGTATGACTACATAGAATTCCTTGTCATATGTTGAATATTTAATCTTTGCTTCATTTAGTTTCTCACTGAAGTATGCGATCGGTCTGTTGTCTTGGCTTAAGACCGCTCCAATTGCAAATCTGCTTGCGTCACACTTGACCTGAAACGTCTTGTTGAAATCTGGCAACACCAAAATTGGTTGTTCAGTAATCTTCCTTTTCAACAGATTGAAACTTTTCTCTGCTTCTTCTATCCAATGAAAAGATTTATGTCTTTTCTTCACCGTGTCCATCATTGGTGTGCTAATTCCAATTTATGATAAATTTCCTGTAGAAACTAGCCAATCCATGAAAACTTCTAACTTCAAATATACTCCTCGGCGATGGCCAATTCTTAATCACCTCAAATTTATCTGGATCCATTTTCAGCTCATCTACGGAGATAAAAAAACCCAAATAAATGAGTTATGTCCTCATAAATGTTGATTTCTTCATATTAATCAGTAACTTCTCTTGTTGTAATCTCCTCATCACTGTGGTGAAATGATTGAAGTTCTCTGTTTCTGTTCTACTGAAAATCAGTATATCATCAAGATATACAATGACGGATTTCGCTATAAATTCCTTTAGGACTTCATTCATCAATCTCATGAAAGTGTTGGGCACGTTTGTTAATCCAAATGGCATAACAAGCCATTCATACAACCCTTCATTTGTCTTGAATGTTGTCTTCCATTCATCACCTTCTCTCATTCGGATTTGATGATACCCACTTTTCAAATCAAATTTTGAAAAACATTTTTCTCCACTCAAGCAATCCATCAAGTCAGCCATCCTTGGCAAAGGAAATCTATATCTGATGGTAATCTTGTTTATTTCCCTCAAGTCTATACACATCCTCCAACCTCGATCTTTCTTCGGGTGAGCAATGTTGGAACAATGCATGGACTCAAGCTTTCTCTAACCAACCCTTTGTCCATTAAATCTTGGACCTGTCTCTTGACTTCTTCATTCTCCTGTGGTGTCAATCTGTATGCTTCTTTGTTTGGTAAAATAGCTCTAGGTATGAGATCAATGTGATGACTTATACTCCTGATCGGTGGCAATGAACAAGGTAGTTTGTCTACTACTATATCAGCAAACTCTTCCAGCAACTCCTGGATTTCCTCTGGTAAATCATCCACTCTTGTACTGGTTAAAACAATTTTAGGCTTCCTAACCACAATGAATTGTGTATCTTATTTATTCTTAACCTCATGAGAAGTACAATGTTGCTCACCTCTGGTTTCAATTTTTTATCCTTAATTGGCAACAACATGTGATTTCTCCCATTCTTCTCCAGGGTGTATGTGTTCTTTCTCCCATCATGAATCACATTCCTATCATATTGCCATGGTCTACCCAGCAATAGATGACAAACATCCATGGGAATGATGTCATATAATATTTCATCCTTGTATCCTCCTATTTTAATTTCAACTAAACATTGTTTAGTGACATTTACCTTATGTCCTTTTTGTAGCCATGAAACTCTGTATGGGCTTAGATTTTCAATAGTCTCTAGCTCCATATTTTCTACCATCTCTGTAGAAATGATGTTGTTTGTGCTACCACTATCCACGATGACTTTGCATACCCTATCTTTGGTCTTGCAAGTAGTCCAAAAAAGTATGTTCCTTTGGGTTGGGTTCTCCACCTCCTTCTCTGGTGTTAAGAGAACTTTTCTCATCATCAAGGATCTTCCACCCTCAACATATTCTGCCTCAACATTCTGTCCTTGATCTTCGACAATGTGAGTTTCACGTCCTTATTTCTTATTATCTAGACATTCATAAGATTTGTGTCCATTTTTTTCACAGGTAAAGCATTTTATTTCTCTACGTCTGCCTCTTCCTCTTCCTCTGGTTCGAGGAAAAGTATTTCTATCAGCATACTGTCCTCTCTGTGAGCTTCCACCCCTCTCAGTTTGAGTTTGAGGTTTCTTCCACTCTTCTTTAGGTTTCTGACTTTTGTCTTGGGCAATTGTTTTGCCTCTGGTTTGACTTCTGCCTGAGCCTCTTTGAACTTGCTTTTGGCTCAACTTCTCTTCAGCTTTTAGAGCCATCTGATAAGCATCTTCCACCATACAAATGGTCATTATGCTCATCTCATCTCGAATGTCGTATCACAAACCATTCATATGCCTGATAACTTTTTCATCATCACTTTCCCGATGACCTACTCTAATGTTTATCTTGTAGAACTCTTCAGTGTATTCTTTCACTGTCAACAATTTCTGTCTCAAGTTTTTCATTCTCCGAAACAGAGTAATTTGATAATCCTTGGGTATGAATTTGTCTTTCATCTTCGCATCCATTCTATCCCAACTCTTCATTTTTTGCTTGCCTTTGCAATGTCTGTCATCCTGTAGTTCATCCCACCATAATGTTGCATGCCCTTTAAGTATTGTAACAACGTGTTTGACCTTCCTGTCTTCCTCTACATCCTCATAGTCAAAATACTTATCCAGATCTCTAATCTAGTCTAGAAGCTCCTCAACATCCAGGTTTCTTTCATATACTGGAATGTCCATTTTTTCTCTAGCACCTATCCTTGCAACAACCCTAAATAGGCGTTCATCTGTTGCATCTTTGACTGCAACTTCTTCATTTCTGGCTTCATTTTCACTTGCGGATTCATTGATATCCCCAACATCAACTGTGTTCCTCTGTGCTATTTCCATGGAATCAAGCGTGGCACACAGTTCACACGTCTCTCTTTCCCTTACTAGATCAGGTAATTGTTTGTCTCTTCTTCTTGGAATTTCCCTTTCCTCTAGTGGGTCAGGTATTTTCCTGTCTCTTCTTCTCGGCGGCATGGTTGCAAAATTCCTCTTTTCCTTGCTAAAGAAAACAAAAAAAACTTTCTATGCTCTGATACCACAACTGGCATAGTTCCCTAAACCCACAGGTTGGAGTCCGCACAAAATCTTTCAACTTCGGCTCTTAGGGTCTAACTGACCCTCTTAATTCCTCTCAGGGAATTATTCACTCACCCTCTCTGGGTACAGTTGATAGGCCCTCCTGAGTTATTCCTGCACGATCATTCACCGACATGAATCCCACGATCAAACTCCAACTGTCCTTGGGACTTTTTTCCCTTTTCTTTTGGGACACCAAATTTTGCGATTTCACAAATCCCATTGTTGAGCACCTTTTCCCTTCAACCTATGAACCCTGAAATACCACACTCTCGAATCACCTTACCACTGATTTCGGATTTTCTCTCTTTGCGATTTCGGGAATCACAATGTTGTGCAACTCTACCTCTCGACTTCTGGGGTCTCGACACTCGAATTACTGAAATCCTGAAAATTCCACCCTTAGCCTTACTACACTTCATGAATTCGGGATTTCCTTAGCACTATGTCTCGTCTCTTGGTCAACAAGGTTCTTGATATACCGAATCTTGAAACACCAAAACACCAGTGTTCCTCTTCCAAGGAAAATCAATGGTGGTGGTTCTTCCCTTTGATCCAACGGTTAGCTCGATTTCATGTACCGGGAGTTCGTAAGGCTTATCCTCGAACTCTCTATCTCGTATACCTTCCGGACCCTGAATCTCTGAAATGCAGAAATGGGTTTTGCCTCTCTCGAGATTTCATGAATCGGGAGTTTGAAACTCGCGATTCCAAATTTATGTCTCCACGAGATCCCAGATCCCGAAATGCCAAAAATGCTCCTCCTCACTTCTTTGTGTTTCACGATTTCGGTATTCCTTATGTGGAGTGTTCTTCCCCTTGTCAATATGAATTTCGAAGACCCGATTCCCGAAATGCCGACAAATATTCTGCCGCGAATTCTGATTTCAGACTTTCTTCCCTGCTGAGTCCCGATCACCCGTCCTTAGGACTTCCGAAACCTCGAACTCCAAAGTTCTAAATTCTAAACTCATCACTCTTTGAATTCACTCACGAAATCTCCTTTCACATTTTGGGAACTTGATCAACCAAAGTTTTGGCTTGCACTCCGGGCTCCTCAACTCTGAATTCCTGAAATGATATGACAGACTGAAAAGGTCACGATCAACGGTCCACATTGACTCTGCCTTTCAGAGGATAGATCTATCAAATGCTTAACTCCCTTGCAAATTTCTTGGATCCTACAGTCCTTGCTATTTCGGGAGTTCTCCTCAGATAATTTTGACCGTTCAATCTCTCTCCTTGAATACTTTGAAGGGATCAACCTTCCTGAGATTTCTTTGAATATTTTCGAAAACACTACTCCTCCTAAGCTTCCTTGTGACTTAGAGTCTTTAGAAGACCTCTGTGTGCACTCCTTTCATCACTTCTTCAAATATTCTTGAATATTTGAATCTCTTGACTCTGTGCAACTCTGCAACAGAAATCCTTCAATCCCTCAACCTTAGTTTATAAGTTCTAAGGTCTTGACCAACCTGTGCACACCTTGCACGACTTTTGTGCTTGTCTTGCACTTCTATTGGAATAAGAGAAATGGTATCCCTCCTAAGCTTTTAGAGACAAACTCTGAACCCTTTCAACTCACACCTTGTGGACACTTCCACTGCACTCCTTGCAAGAACTTCTCTCACTTAGGAAGAGAAACAATTGAAACTCATTCTCTCTCTCTCTCTCTCAGTTTTCAATCATCCAACATGAAAACATACATTCACACACAACATAATAACAAATGGATGACAAAGAGAATAGAACAACCATAGGCATAACATTCAACATGTATACACAAAAATCATTATAACACCATGAGTCTGAGTCAAATCTTCATATATTAATTCAGAACTTTTGTACATGGGTTCTTCTCTATTACTCTCTTCTTCTCCTCTATGCTAATGTGCTTAATTCTACTATCTATGACTGATACAATGATACAAATGTGAGGGTGTCTATAGTCGTTTTCCCTCCATCTCCTAAAACTATCTAATCTAGAAATTAAATCTACCTACTTTCATTAACTAGCATAAATGCCTCTACATCCTATAGATGAGAGAAAATCGCTCATGATCCGTTTACAATATGGAAGTACACCTTCTTAACTATTTCATTAATATCTGCGCATCCAAACTTTCAAAAACATTTCAAAATGTTTTTGACATGTGCCAAAATGTGATGGATTTCATCCCAACTGTCTTCTATTTCCACGCTTGCTTGTTGCTGACGATGCTCCTGCATCACATAAGTACCTCATGCATTCAATTGTTATCATTGCAATTAAAGAATCATGACAAAGGAGATTTCATTATTTTCAACACCATCTTTAACCAAATTTTCAGGTATTATTTCATATATCTCATTATAGTTTCCTCAAAGTGTGAAATTCATGTTTGAATCAAGCACTGTGAACTATTACTCTGGCGTTGCAAACTGGTAGATAGGTGTTGTAAATTGGCGTTGCAGACTGACTTAATATGAGGGTTGGAGGTTTGATAACTTGCAGACATCCTTGTTCAAATACAAATACATTGGCATCAAGATTAGGGCTACTAGACACTTCTTGAGGGTTATCATGCTATTTTAATTTTGAGAGAAGCTTCTAGCCAGTTTATCTCTTGGCACTACAAACTATCAAATTCTTTGCTATCAATTTTTAAAATTCACTTCATGATGTTTTGAACCCTACCCCTAGATCATGATACCTTTTGATCTCATCCTTCTTTCCCACTACTCATAATTCACTTGTTCCCATTAATTTTTACTTCATGCTATGAACAATGTGTTGCAAACCCTCTATTCCAACATTGTTGAAAATCTATCTTCTGCATCCTTTAAAAAATTCAAGTTTTAAAGAGTGAATCTACACCCCTCTCACACTTGAAATATGTGGTTGATCAGCTGTTGAACCAGGTTTAAAGATTTCACATCCTATTAAATGATATTTTTATCGATGAAAGAATCTTTTTTTAGCAGAGAATTCATAGGTGTCTCCCTCTTATTATAACTTCCAGTTTCTTTTCCTTATATCTCCCATTTGAAGAATGCACCATCTCATTCAGAAATGTGCAAAGTGTAAGGTGCATAAATCTATGTACAAGGTCATATATTTGGATTATAGGAAGAAGCTTAAGGGAGTGATGGGCATGTACCATGAGACTATTGATAAGGCATATTTTTAGCCAAAATATTATTTCCCCTGCAAAGGCAACTCATAAATCTCTATAGGAAAAACAAATCTCCTCAAGCTCAAATCAGAAAATTAAAGGCATAACTACAACCTTTTAAAGAAGAATTGGCCAAGAGAAAACTAGACATGCTGGCCGAGGTTCATACTAGGAGAAGGTGCAGAATTAAAAAAAGGAAGACATTAAGCCTCCATAACCAACATCATTTTTGGTCAAATTTCTTGTTTCATGCATTTTACAACTTTTTGATGATGGTTATATTTTTTAAACCATGATTAGCTATTTTGATGCTTTCTTCTAGTCATGTACCAAGATTAAGACGTTTTTTCATCATAGATGGACACCTGATACAATTTTGATATGTTAAAAACTTTGGTAAAGTGAAACAGGTTGCTACAGGAAAGCTCACAGTGTCGGCACTGCGAACTGGTAATTTATGACAATTTGTAAGCATTAACACACAACAAAGTATTTGTTTGATCATAACGTTCGAATTCCAATCTGGGTTCTTATGAAATTTGGTGTGGTGGAAAAAAATGATGTTTTTGACTTGCTGAAAAAAAATCAGACTAACCCATTTTGTATTTTTGGAGAAAATATAAAAACATCACCTACATGAAAGTTCGCACTGCATATTGTCAAAGGCGTTGCGAACTATAATGGTCTGACAAATTTGAGCTATGGGAAGGTTTTCACTTGTCAGGGATGGTTCGAATGGCATCCTAGGAATTAATTGGACATGAGGGACATGTGTTTCATATCCATATCAAGAATCATGACCCGTTTCAAAAGACATTTATCTCAATAGACAAGATCCCAAAAAATAGGAATTTTTTAGGTTTTTGTTGAAATAATTTGTAACAAGACTCCTAGATGGAGGAAGATCCTATGTAGTTCCTTCATTTCGACCACCTTATGGTAGATAGAGATCATTCACTATATATGAAACATATTTTGATAAGGAAAGGGTTGGATTCACGATCCAAGAGAGGGGGTTTTTGCAATAAGAAATTTGTGTGCATGAATGTAAGCCCGAGGGCATGTTATTGTTAATACATTTCTACCATTGAGGATTCATGAGAGTTGTCTTATCGACATGTTTTATTTGTATTTATTTCTCCTTAATTTTAATTGAATATTGCAGACTATCAAGATCATGGTTTCCTGTGATTAGGAGATTTGTGAGTTGCAAAGGATTTGTAGTGATTGCCTGTTAATTATTGTATTTTTCAAGTATTCTTCAGTCCATTCGATAGAGAGGATCTCTGTTTTGTGAACATTTTTCTTTAAGTTTTTTTCCTCTCCATTATTCTACCTAATAGTATATAAGCTTTGTCTGATGTGCAACTCAAATGCCTTCAATCTACAATATGTTATGTGTCCATTCCCAATGGAATGCCTCTGCGGACAATTTGCTACCCTTTTTATTTATATTTATTACTGATCCACCAACCATAAACTTCATTTTATTATTTACATTATGATTGGTACTAGGCTTACACCTACAACAATCTAGGTGTGACCTCTAGTGCTAACATTTTTGGTGACTTTGTCGGGGACGTAAATGAAGTAATCTTCCCTGGGAGAACAACATAGAACAAATCTAGCCTTTGATGGTGAACAAGGGCTAGTCACATAATAGAGACTGCATCATTCACCTGGCGACTCCACTCCATGAAGAAAGAATCTACTGGCAACACTTATAGTTAGAATTTTCATATGAAATGGAAGCTATTATGGCTTGAAGGTATGCATTTTGTGACTTCTCTTGTATACCTGGCTTTCCAAATCTTGTACTTGATAGAGAAGTGTGGGAACATTTCCTTCTGAGGTTTGGGGGAAATGAGCATGATCATCCTGGTGAGCATTTTTTGGATTTTCACGACTGTATGCATATGCTAAATATTGATCACAAGGATGTTCTTATTAAAATTTTGATATTTTCTTTGGAAGGACATACTCATGAGTGGTGTAGAACCCTCCTTGTTGCTAGCATTCATTCATTGAAATATTTTCATATTGCATTCAATGGTTATTGAAAACATAGGTATTATGTTGATTTTCTTTATGAGGAATGTTGTTTAGAGTTTGATATTTTATATAGAATATCTACCAATTTTAAGGATCAGAGTGCTAGTAGTGAATAAATTGTTGAAGAAGTAATTGTTCCTCATGTTCCTCAACCAATTTCCCATGTTTTTCAAAGTGATATACTTTTCTAGGAATTTGGAATAGAAGCAAATAATCAGACAAATAAAATTGGCAACAGTCATGAAACTAGAAATATGTAGAGACAATCCAAACTCCAGCTGGAACAACATGAATAAATAGTTGTCCTTGATCCAATGGTAGCTGATTTGGAGGATTTTATTAGCCTAAGTTATGCACCTTTTATCTCAAAACATAAGGATAGAAAAATACTTAATGCAACATATTTGAACATGAGCTCTCTTATCTTTTGAATCAGGTAGAATTTCATCATGACCTCCATGATCCAGTAGATTTTTTAATGGATACCATTTTTCAAAATGTCCCTTATGTTGCATCTTTGGGTTTGATAAAAAATTTCAGTTGTAAGTATGAACCATTGATGATTTTTTTGTTGCAAAGGTTATATTATTTGTATGCTTTCATCTACAATCTACAAGAAAATTGTTTTACTAGCCAAATGATTGCATGGATTCACTGGAAATCTGATTACACTCAAGAAAATAACCTCAATTGGATAGATTATTGTAGGAATGTATATAAATAATCTTGCTATGAAAGCATTTCGTTTGCAGTGAGTGTTTTTCAGTTTTCAATAAATGATCACAGGTGTTGTCAAGGAACAAACATAGTACATATTTCATAGATGGAATGGAATGGATAAGGCATTGGAAATGCATGTTGTTGGTAGTTCACATGGAGCATGTCATCCCCTTTGGAGCCAAATGCTATCACATAGAATTGTAGGGGTAAAAATTAATCACTTTGGTTTTGTTTTTGAGTCACACCTTTGATCCTTACATCATTACCTTGACATGTCACCTCTCATTTGTACAAAAGGTTATCTTTGTCATCCTCCATCTGCTTAAATGTCAATTTAAAGACAATTGCATGTGATTCCAACTCACTAGGAGAGTTCACAACGTACTCATAAGTACATCACACATTCAATTGTTATCATTGCAGTCCAAGAATCATGACAAAGGAGATTTCATTGTTTTCAGAACCATCTTTAACCAACTTTTTAGGGATTATTTCATATATTTCATAATAGTTTCCTTGAAGTGTGAAATTCATGTTTGAATCAGACACTGTGAACTGTTACTCTGGCGTTGCGACCTAGTAGACATGCACTACAAACTGATGCTTTGGACTGACTTAAGAGGACATTGGAGGTTTGATAGCTTGCAGACATCCCTGTTCAAATACATAGACATCTGCATCAAGATTAGGTCTACTAGGTACTTTGTGAGGGTCATCATGTTAGTTTAATGTGGAGAGAAGCTTCTGGCTGGTTTATCTCTTAGCGTTGCAAACTGTCAAGTACTTTTCTATCAATTTTTAAGTTTCACCTCATGATGTTTTGAACCCTGTCCTTAGACTAGGCTACCTTCTGATCTCATCCTTCTTCCCCACTACTCAGAATTCACATGTTCCCATCAATTTTTACCTAGCGCTGTGAATTGTTGAACATTGTGCTGCGAACAATGCACTACAAACCCTCTGTTCTAGCATTGTTGAAAGTCTATCTTTTGCATCCTTTAAAAAATTCAACTTTTAAAGAGTAAATCTACACCCCTCTCACACTTGAAATACGTGGTTGATCAACTGTTGAACTAGGTTTAAAGATTGCACATGATGTTAATTGATATTTGTATTGATAAAAAAATCTTTTTTTAGAAGATAATTCACATGTGTCTCCCTCTTATTATGACTTCCAATTGATTTTCCTTTTATATCCTATTTGAAGAATGCCTTGTCTCATTCTTAAATGTGCATAGTGTAAGGTGCATAAAGCTCTGTACAAGGTCAGAGGCTTGGATTGTAGGAATAATCTTAAGGGAGTGATGGGCATGTACCATGAGACTATTGATAAGGCATATTTTTAGCCAAAATATTTTTTCCCTTCCATAGGAAGCTCATAAATCTCTATAGGCAAAACAAATATCATCTAGATTAGATCAAAAAATGAAAGGCATAACTACAACCTTTTAAAGAAGAATTGGCCAAGAGAAACCTGGACATGCTGGCCAAAGTTTCTACTAGGAGAATTTCCATAGTTAAAAAAAGGAAAACATTAAGCCTCCATAACCAACATCAATTTTGGTCAAATTTCTTGTTTCATGCATTTTACAACTTTTTGATGATGGCTATGTTTTGTAAACCATGATTAGCAATTTTGATGCTTTCTTCTATTAATGTACCAATATTATGAAGTTTTTGTAGAAAAGCTGGGCACATACAATTTTGAGATGTTAAAAGTTTGTTAAAGTGAAACAAGCTTCTATGAGAAAGTTCGTAGTGTCGATGTTGTGAACTGGTAATTTATGACAGTTTGTAAGCATTAACACAGAACAAAGGATTATTTTGATCATAAATTTTGAATTCCAATCGATGTTTCTATGAAATTTGGTGTGGAGGAAACAAATGATGTTTCTGACTTGTGGACAAAAGTTCAGCCTAGCCCATTTCATATTTTTTGAGAAAAGATAAAAACATCACCTATAGGAAAATTCACATCGCATAGTGTCAAAGGCGTTGCGAACTCTAACCATCTGATAAATTCGAGATATGGGAAGGTTTCCATCTATCAGGGAAGATTCAAATTGTCTGCTAAGAGTTGTATGGATATGAGGGACATGTGTTCCATCTCCATATCAAGCATCATGACCTGTTTCAAAAGGCATTTATCTCAGTAGACAAGATCCCAAAAAATAGGAATTTGTTAGGTTTTTGTTGGAATATTTTGTAACAAGACTCCTAAATGGAGGAGGATCCTATGTATCTCTTTGGTTTCTAACTACTTAGGGTATATAGATATCATTAACTATATATGAAAGGGATTTTAGTAAGGAAAGGGTTGGATTCATGATCCAAGAGAGGGGGGTTTTGCAAGAAGAAATATGTGTGTATGACTGTATTCCCGAGAGAATGTTATTGTTAATACATTTCTGCCATTGAGGATTCATGAGAGTTGTATTATCAACATGTTTTTTTTGTATTCATTTCTCCTTCATTTCACTTGAATAAAATTTCAAACTATGAAGATCTTGGTTTCTTGTGATTAAGAGATTCATAGTTGGAAAGGACTTGTAGTGATTGTCTGTTAATTATTTTGTTCTTCAGGTATTCTTTATTCCATTCGATAGAGAGGATATATGTTTTGTGAACATTTTTCTTTAATTTTTTTCCTCTCCATTCTTGTACCTAATAATCTATAAACTTTATTTGATGTGCGACTCAAATGCCTTCAATCTGTAGAATGTTATGACTCTATGGCCAATGGAATGCCTATGCAGAGAAATTTTTTCCCTTTTTCTTTATGTTTATTAATGATCCACCAACCATAAACTTGATTTTATTATTTACATTATGATGGGTACTAGACTTACACCTACAACAGTCTAGGTGTGACCTCTAGTGATAACATATTCTTCATCCACCAGCTAGTCTATTTCATTAGCAGGAGAAACTAAACATGAAATCAAATCATGGTTAGAAGACCTATCATCCAAAGGAAATCTATAGCAAAGATGATGAAGTCCAATAAAAAAATATACAACAGGTTCATCTTCGTTTTTCTTAAGCTCTAAAATTTATGCACACAGATTATCATAACCATAAATCTCAAAATCATGAAAAAATTATGCATATTTAATTGTTCCCATGTGTGAATAGAGGAAACTGGAAAAGTCTCACACCATCTCTTCACCCAACCTGCAAAAGTGAAAGTGAACAACCTACAAATGGTATTTCTATCACTAATATCATGAGAACCACAAAATTTCCAGAAATTAAAAGCATGTTCAGATGCAAATATTTCACTCTCACCATCAAATCCAAGTTGTGACAAGAAATGTAAAATATTTCTAGGATGTTTGGGAAATACATTACTAGAAAAACATTTCCATAAAGGGATATGGGATGGAGATATTAATAGATTAAAATAAAAATTAATATAAATGACTGCACAAGCTCATCTTGTCATCTGGGCCTCCTTCTAGTGCCATTTTTGTTGACAGATGAAAATGGTTTGTCAAGCAGATGAGTGAGAACACCCAATGGAAGGTCCCAATTAGACCCACTCTCATTTGGTGTAGCATTTACTATGAGTATATGGGCCTCGTTGTCGCTCAAAATTAAAATAATTAAAAGGGGAAAGAGACTGGACTTCCCCCCAAAGACTCCTACTTAATCCTAATTCTAATAAAACTAGAAGCAAGATAATATAATCTAACTAATTCTAACCTATACCAGGAGCAAAGCTAATAGAAATGAGTATAATGAAAGATAATATCTAGGAAACAAAATTAGTTCATGAAAACCCATACATGCTAGCACAATAATATTACAGAAATCGTCTCAAATAGTTGAATAAGAAAACTGTAAAACCACTCCTGCACTCATAGAAATCACAACAACATAAGGATTCTAGATAATAAGCAGATAAATAATTCATATGATCAATACCCAGAAAAATTAAACGACAAATACAATTGTATAATAGTCCCACAAGCATTTGCAAATGAGTCATGACTTCAAAATGTCTTCTTCTCTTTATTACACAAAAGTAATAATACCATCTTTTGTTACAAAGGGAAAAAGTCGACTCTCTATGCTATGAGTTATCTTTTATAAGACAAGAGAGAGACTCTTCAGTTCTCATGAATGTTCATTTCATTTTCTTTACATTTATTTTCTATCATTTCAAAAATGAACATGTGAGCATTAAAAAGAGTGGTTGAACAGAATCATCAATGATCATTTTCTCCCTAGGGAAGTTTACAAATGATATTCGTTACAAAACAATCATTGACTTTGTCCATTGGCATTATATTCTTTCCTCGAGAGTTTATGGGAATTTATGGATTTGGTTTGCTGAATAATATCATTTTGTCTTCTTCTCCTCCATATCAACTTTTTTTTGAGATATTTCTAGCTCGATTTCGTTGACTATAGCTCAAAATATTATTGTTTGAAGTTTGTATGTCTAGTTCTTCATTTGAATTTGGGTTCCATCTTTGATTTTTGTTGTCAGACCTTTTCTTCCCTTAATATTCAATAACTTGCTATCCCATACTATTATTCTCTCTTCCATCTTTCCATTGAGCTCTCCTAGTCATGATTTCCTCTCCTGTAGCTCCATATATGACTGTTTGAAGTTGGTGTGGCCAATTCCCCCCCCCACCAAATCTGTCGTCTATTATTTTTTTTTTCTTCTGACATCTTTTTTTGATTTTTAGGCCCCTAAACTAGCACAACTGTGTTCTTATATTTATTACATTTCCATTGAGGTATAACATGCCTTATTATGATACTCGTATTAAGCATTATGATTGTTTAAAAATTGTTACTCAACAACCATTGATCAAGCTCGACGGTTAATCTAGATCATTAATTCTTGAATCTAAAAAAGAAAACATCCACCTGCATAAGAGATCCACACTTAGTTAAAAAATGGCTTAGCCCCTATGGATAGTTGTAATAGAACCTGGGCGACATGAGACCCACG
>JZKD02S1673620.1:136240-154280 GCA_000966675.3 Picea glauca
TAAAAAGAGTGTGAGGGGTAAGAGAGGAAGACAAAGAGTGTTTGTGTATGTGTGTGTAACATCACCTCAATTGATTTTTTTTTAATATAACATATTTAATCAGTATCTCATTATTGTTATCATTCAAATTATTGGTTCACCAAGATGAGAAATACTACTCTTACTATTTTATGTTCGCATGATAGCTAAAAAGGTCTTAAGAAACAACCCTGGTGGAAGTGTCTTCACACCCCAAGGTAAAGTGCATTGATTTCAATTGCTCAATAGCATGCTATACATAGTTTATTATCTAACATTAAGGATATAATGTTTCCAATTAATTGCCTTCATCGTGACATCTTTCAAGTTATGATTCTTATTCTATTAGTCACACACCAACACTTACACATTTAAATCATTTGTTTGTCCATTAGATTGATCATATTAGTCCTTAAATCTTCCTTCTCAATTCTATCATTTACTCTTAAGGAGGAATAAAATTTGTAAGAACTATCCTAAGGTTAAGGTTCTCTTGATCTCATAACCCTTTCCAAGGTTATTATACATAGATTATCCATTAATTTTTATTGATCCATTGGCATGGTTTAAGGTATAAACTTTTATTAAAATCCTAAACATATATCCATTCCCAACCTTCGGATCACAACACCAAAAGGTATATAACAATTATTTATTTAGTGTAGCCTTGTATGACGTCCGCCATACTAGGTTCAACCTGGTTATGGCATGTCGATATCACATTCATCGAGGACAATATAGATAGGCCTTTAAGTGCACCTTTACTTAAAATACCCCTCTTACCTACTTTTAGTAATTGCTCACATCTAGTGGCACCTTGATCTTATGAATTCTGCCATTTCAGAATTACTCATCAATTACAAAATTGCCACTCATCCAGTCCATAGTTGGTGTGATAACCCAGACTTAATATTATATTCTATTGAGATTCATGCCATTAATTCCCATTAAACAAGTTCTTGTACTATCAGGGTTTCGAATTAGGCATATCTCCATCACCGAGACCCTAATTTCTTTTAATTTTCCAGTATCTCTCAATGAATAAAGGCTCTAGTTTATCGCTTGTCTTATTGCATGGATAAAATGCTCGGGTAAGTATTGTTACAAGGCTCTTTGTAATCCTTTCTTTACACATTGTTACCTGTGTGTAATTTTATTTTTAATTAGCTCTAGAACCAATGTTTTTCCCAAGCTAACACTATGTTAAACTTGGTGGAACAAGTTGGAAACAATTAACATCATGGTGTTATCATCATGAAGGCAAATACAAACTAGTATCTTGCTTGCAAGTTAAGTAAGTCGGTGTGTCTAAGCCCCATGAATATTTTTCATTTATTCGTTCCTTATAGGAATTCACCCTATGTTTATTTGAGTTTGGATACAATATTGAATCTTATTAACAATGTGCATAACTTATTTTCTTTCAGGGCATCCCGGGGTTATTCTCCAAATGGGAAACCATTTCCCTACCAAACCCTTTGTAGAGACACCCATATTTCTTCCAACTCTTGGTTGTGTTTACCCTCTTCCAGATGCATTTGATTTCCTTTAAAGATATCATCATTCTTTAAAGATATCATCATTGGGCTTACTCTTCCTCATGGGTTACTTCTTCAATATTTACCATTTAAGACTACCTTTGTGTGCATATTTTGTTTTAGTTAATATACTTTTCCTAAAATGTTTAAGATTATGGTTATAATTGACCTCACTGTTCCCTATTATAGAGACCGAGGAAGAGACTTACAACATTTAAATAACACCTTGGTAAATGTTTGCAAAACCGACTAGGGTTACGACCTCCTATGTTCTCACTGTCAACCAGAGAAAAGGTAAACTATGTATTTCTACAGGCTCAAGTAGGTCATTGGTCTCCCAAACTGGGTATGACGTTTATTAAACAAATTTTGGAGATCGAACCTGTTATCCACCATGTTTCACTAGGATGGAATTCCAACGAGCCACCAAATATTGAACGAATCCTTGTTCAAAATTCAGAGTTCAGAAGTCCAGTTGGCCATCACGGCCCCGTTTTTCAACTTTATACCACATTTCCATAACCTTTGGGGAATTGTAATAAGAGGTTTATAATGATGATTTTTTTTAAAGGTTTATCCACCTAAGACCTAGAAAATATTTATTACTCTAGAGTGTTTTTTTTTAATTGTTAATTATATATTGTTGCTTCAAGCGACTTATAATTTATGAGTTTTTTCACTTAATTCTATCAAAGATGGAGTATAAACTCATGGCGAGGTCTTAGAATGGTCTTATAAACCTAGTGTCTAATGTGTATTACCATTACTAACATCATCCTAGAGTATCATGGAAATGTGCTAAGTCCCCCTTACTATTTTTTATTTTTTTCAGTTAATAAAAAATTTCCCACAAATGGGTAATTTTAATTGTAAAAGACAAAAAAGTCATAAAAGTAGCATAATGTGTTGTTATATTCCATGTTTGTGCTCATTTTATAAGACACATCACCCCTAAAACCCTTATGCCTCCTTTTTTGAGGCAAAAAAGGGATTTTAATCACTCAAAAATTATTTTTTCTCTCAAAAAGGTAAAAATGACATAAAAAATCAAGAAAAAACATAAATGTTATTTTTATGGACACATGTCTCAAACAAGCTTTTAGTCAACTATATCTCTCTCCCACTTCACTGAAAGTTAGTGAGACTTGAGAAGGAGTTAAAAGGAGTTAAAAGACACCTCTCTTCACTTGATGGAGATCCTAAAGAGGCTAGGGACACTTCCTTAGAGAGATGGTGCATCATGGTAGTTGGTGAAGATCCCAAGGGAGGCCATCACCTTCCCATGGCTATGTGGATCCCCCTCTCTCACTTCCAGTTCACTTACTTGATACTGGTATCACATCCATCCATCCATTTTCCACATTTTCTTTGGGATGTGCACCCCCTCTCTCACTTAGATCACACCCTAGCTTGGGAAACTTCACCCATTTCACTATAAAGCAAGGTCGACCCTCCTTTGTATGTTAGTTGGAGATTGAGGATTCAATGCTTGTCTTGTAATAATTGTAATACTCTTGTTTATTGGAATAAAATAATATTTTGGAGGTCAAAGTGGTGGATTATCAAGTGTGTGGATGCATGTAACCATGAGGTGATGTTGTTTCATTATTTTTGCTTCATATTATGGTTTAAATTGGCCTTGTAAAAGTATTATTTATTACTTGGATAGGAATAATAAAATTGTTTGATTAGTAATCCTATTTTTTTTATCTATTAAAGATATTTTTAATGTACCTTTCTTTTTTCTTAACCAATTGTGTATTGAAGTCTCTCTTGTAGGTGGCACCGTTTTTTTAACCCTCTATTTTGCAAGAATTTGAAGTGATTGATGCTCTACTTGGAGATTAGGAGGATATAGGTTGACGCTTATATTATTTAAAGTCATTCAAATAATATCCCTCCACATTTCACCAGAAAAGGACCCCATCTCCCAAAGACATTCCAAGAAAAAGATTTCTTTCCTCTCTTCTCTCATAAATTTGTTTAAAAAAAAAAAAAAAAAATCATTTGGCTACCTTCTTGCATGTTATCATAGATCTAGGTTTGATTTAAAGATTAAATTTAATTTCTATTGTTTCATGCAAAGGAATTGGATCTAGTATCAATTATTTCACATTTTAAAGAGTAGATCTAAGTAGTTCTTTAAATTTTCTGCATGTTTTATTTAAGATATTAAGAAAAAAAATTGTTTTAGTTTGTATTGCTAGATCTATATATCTATGATTTTATTCTTTTTGTTTTACGAAAACAAACACAAACAAATGAAAGATCTTACATTAGTCTCATTAAGTTATCAATAAACCCCTAAAAAAGTTTCATTTTTGCATAAGAAAAATTCATAAAATTTTGGATTAAATTTCCCCCTTTTCTTTTTTATTTTCTTAAAGTGATTTTGAGTGTATTATAATAATTCTCTTTGCTGAGTTTTAGCAGGTCCATGATTAAACATGAGGAAACTATGGAGAAATCAGGGCTAAATTGAGGAAAACTCAGCCCAAGATTGAGCCCTTGAAGACCAAGACCACCAAGGAAACCTTTGTAATCCTTTCCTTTAATTTTTGTTCCATTCTATATGGATCTAAAAAGATAAAAAGAGAACTAGGTTCTCATTGTAATAGGAAGCAATAAAAGTGGGCCTCATAGTGCCTAGTTTCTTCTTCCCCCTTTGGGGGATTGGTGTGGTTGTGTGTGATTGTTGTCTTTGATTTATTTACTTTAAATTATCTCATGCTATCATAAGACAAAATAAAAGGAAAAGTAAAATTGATCTATCTTAATCACAACAACACATAGAGTAGTTTCCTTTTTGTAATATTTCATTTTCATTTATGCAATTTCAAGTTGGAAAATAAACCTATCCCCTCAACTCCTCATAAGAGGATGGTTAGTGAGGAATTTATTATAAAAAATTTACTTTTCAGTATTTACTTCTTATTATTTCCTTTTTGTTTAAAATAAACCTTCCCTGTGCTCCTCAGTGTATTCTATGAACCCTTGTGATCCTAGCTCGATCCTGGGAACTCGTCAGAACCAGGGATGGTTAGTGTGGAGTAGATTAATTAGAAAAATATCAAAGGATTATATCTCAATGTGAGGGAAAATGCATGAAGGGAGTGTGTGAAGTCATACGAGAACTTTGAGTTGTAGGTTATCCCCTTGTTGGACATTTGACACCTTCATTGAACTTGTTGGTGAAGCCTTTGGGGTTTCAGTGAGTTCTCTGCATATTTACAAACAAAGCAATATCCTCTAGAGAGGCCACAAATTAGTTTAGTTGGTTGTCAAACACGTTCAGTTTGAATCATAATAAAATTTATCTCATTAACTTAACTCTAAAATTTTCAAAGGAAATATCACAAAGCAAGTGTTTCACTCAATTGTGCACAATCTCATTAAGGCATTGGTCTATTTACTTACATATATTTGCTATGTGTGCAATAATTTATGTTCATTCATGGTATTTATGGTTGTCTAATAAGATTGTGGTTAATTACTTGCAGATTTGTATCCTTTATCATATTTTGTGCAAGTACCATATATATTGCATATCTCTTCTTACCAAGATTTTATCTTATGAGTGGATGAATGAATGTCATATGATTTTCTTTGATATAATTGTATTTATTTGTAATAAACTCCTATATTTAATTTTTTCTACTTAGACTAGTTTTCAAGGCTTAGTATTTTTGTTAGGGACTACCCCACTTGGCTTCGCTAGGGGTTGGCCTAGATGGAGGAGTCAAATATCAGGTGACATCACCTTGACTCAAGACTTTCCCCCAAGGACACACTGAGTGGATTCAATATTTTTTCCATGTTACCCAAGTGTGTATAAGGGAAACAACATTTTTGGCGCCATTGCCGGGGATACATATTTATATTCCCGGAGTATGAATTTTTGTTTTCCTTTTTGTTTTTTCTTTGTTTGATGCTTCTTGTTTATTTAGAATAAACTTGATCATCTAGAAACTCCACCTCAAAATATTTTGAAAAAGTATTTTGCAAGAAGTAACTCATGGTTTTCTTAGCTTCATCCTTGAACTAGAAAGGGTTTTTGGAGGAAGTTATCCAAGATTTATTCTCATAGGATGCTTAATAAATTTTGGGTCCCAGTCCATTTCTATTATAATTTTTTCTTTTTCTTAATAAATCTAGTTTAGAAATGGATGATCTTTATAAACCTATTGATTTTTCTGCAATACGTGGTTATCCACATGTGATTGCAGAAACATATTTACAAAATTTGCCTTGTTTTCAAAGTAATAATGTTGTTGATGCTAGACATCATGTTAAGAAAGTGTCTCATTGCTTTAATAAATGGTGTTGCAATACCTTATATGAAGATGTGGGAATGAAATTGTTTAGCTTATCATTTTATGATGATGATCTTGATTGATTTACATAAATTAAGGATAAACAAGTTAAAAATTACAATGAATTGATTTATACTTTTATGGAAAAATGGAAGGAGAAGAAACCTCCAGATATAAAGGCAATCAATCTGGATACTAAGATAGATGCTTCACAATATTCCAATAAAAGGTTTAAGGAAGTCATTCATGCCATGGAATTTATCTATTCAAATAGTTAAAGACCATGGAAGCTCTCCTTACAGAGGCATAATCTTGTATTGAATATTTGGACCCTATAGAGCATGAGCTTTATAGTGATCAAGAAAGGGAATTTCACTTGGAAATTTTGGAAGAGCCTATAGATGATTCAATAACAGTTCAGGAAGAAACAAAGGAATTTGAGTTTGAATTTTTTCGATATCTAGATAATTCAAATCCCCACCCTCCTCCAGAGGAACCCATCTCTTCAAACAAGATCTTAGACAACCTTGATGAAAACAATGAATCAGTTTCCTTGACAGTTCCATTTCCAATGTCTCAACCATCAGATGATTTAATAACATATAATGGGAAATTGGAAGACAACTTCAGCTTATAAATTCCATATAATTATGAGTGGTGGCTATTATTGAACAATGAAAATCATATTCATAAATTTATCAAAAATTTACAAGGCTTACCAAACTTCAAATTTTGGTTGAATAAAGAAAGAAACATGTTTCTTGAGTGGTCTCATATCAAGAAAAACTCCAATTTGATAAAAATTGGAAAAGGGTCTTCAACAAGTCGTCCCAGAAAATGATTCTTTAGACATCTGAGGTATTATTTCATCCATGACATGGCTATTTCATATGTTTTCTACTTCATCCAGTTGGACAGTGAAAAGGTTAAATCTACCAGTGAGCAGAAAACTTTTCAAAATTGCTCTTCACTGATGATATCTGATGCCATGGGAACATCCCTTGTAACATATCTCTCTAACCCTTCCTCTTTATATTTTATTTCTGCAACATTTTCATTGTATTCTATTATTAGTGTAACTTCTATCTTAAATTGTTGGTTTTCATATACATGTGTTTCTTATGTTGTTTTTGGCAAGACATTTGTGATGTAGGTCATGGATTCTAGATTCTTGCATGCTCTCCTTTTTATAAAAATATCAAGAAAACATCCCCATATGGATCCAATGTTATCCACCAATTTTCACTGGGATGGATTTCCAATGAGCTTCCAAATATTAAACAAATCCTTGTTCAAAATTCAGAGTTCAGAAGTCCAGCCGACCATCAGAGCCCTGTTTTTCATCTTTATACCACATTTCCATACCCTTCGGGGAATTGTAATAAGAGGTCTAGCATGATGAGTTTTGTAAAATTTTTAGCCACCTAAGTCCTATAAAAGTTTTGTTACTCTAAAGTGTTTTTTTTTCATTGTTAATTATATATTATTGCTTCAAGCGACTTATAATTTTCGAGTTTTTTCACTCAATTTCTCCAAAGCTAGAGTATACACTTATGGTCAGGCCTTGGAATGGTATTATAAACATAGTTTCTAATGTATATTACCATGCCTAATATCCTCCTAGAATCTCATGGAAATTTTCTAAGTCCCCCTTAGGATATTTTATTTTTTTCAGTTAATAAAAAATTTCTCGCAAACATGTAATTTTAATTGTAAAAGAACAAAAGTCATAAAAGTGGCATAAGGTTTTGTTATATGTCTTGTTTGTTCTCTTTTTATAATACTTATCAGCCATTCAACCCTTATCCCCCCTTTGTTGAGGAAAACAAGTGATTTTTTCTTTCAAAAAGGTTAAAAAGACATAAAAAATCAATAAAAAACAATAATGTTATTTTTATGGAAACATGTCTCAAACATGTTTTTAGTCAACTAGCTCTCTCTCCCACTTCACTGAAATTTAGTGAAACTTGAGAAGGAGTTAGAAGGAGTTAAGAGAGACCTCTCTCCTCTTGATGGAGATCCCAAAGAGGCTAGGCACATTTCCTTAGAGAGATGGCGCATCATGGTAGTTGGTGAAGATCCCAAGGGAGGTCACCACCTTCCCTTGGCTATGCAATGCCCCCTCTCTCACTTCAAATTCACTTAATTGAGACTTGGCTCACATCCATCCATCCATTTGCCACATTATATTTGGGATGTGCGCCCTCTCTCTCACTTAGCTCCCTATCTTGGGAATCTTCACCCATTTCACTATAAAGCAAGGTTGACTGTCCTTTGTAAGTTAGTTGGAGCTAGGGGATTCAATGCTTGTGTTGTAATCATTTTAATACTCTTTTTTATTGGAATAAAAGAATACTTTCGAGGTCAAAGTGGTGGATTATCAAGTGTGTGGATGCATGCAACCATGAGGTGACATTGTTTCATTATTTTTGCTTCATATTGTGGGTTAAATTGGCCTTGTAGAAGTATTATTGCTTAATTGGATAGGAATACTAAAATTATTTGATTATTAATCCTATATTTTTATCTATTAAAGATATTTTGAATGCACCTTTCATTTTTCTTAACCAATTGTGTACTGAAGTCTCTCTTGTAGGTGGCACCATTTTTCTAACCCTCTATTTTGCAAGGATTTGAAGTGATTGATGCTCTACTTGGAGATTAGGAGGATATACTTTTATTCTTCTATTATTTCAAGTCATTTGAATAATATCCCTCCACATTGCACTAGAAAGGGACCCCATCCCCCATATACATTCCAAGCACAAGCTTGCTTTCCTCTCTTCTCTCATAAATTTCTAAAACAAAAATTCATTTGGTTACCTTCTTGCATGTTATCATAGATCTAGGTTTGATTTAAAAATTAAATTTGGTTTCTATTCTTGAATGCATAGGACTTGGATCTAGAATCAATTCTTTCACATTTTAAAGAGTATATCTAAGTAGTTCTTTAAATTTTCCACATGTTTTATTTAAGATCTTAAGGCAATTTTTTTTTTTAGTTTTTGTCTCTAGATTTAGCTATTTAGGAGTTTATGCTTGATATTTTAGGAAAAAATACACAAACAAATGAAAGAGCCTAGTTTAGTCTCATTAAGTTATCAAAAACCCACTAAAAAAGTTTCATTTTTTCATAAGAAAAATTCATAATTTTTTGGATTAAATTCCCCCCTTTTATTTTTTATTTTCTTAAAGTAATTTTGAGTGTTTTATAATAATTCTCTTTGCTGGTTTTTAGTAGGTCTATGATTAAACAAGGGGAAACTCTAGCGAAATCAGGGCTAAATTGAGGAAAACTCAACCCATGATTGAACCCTTGAAGACTAAGACCATCAAGGAACTATTTGTAAACCATTCCTTTAGTTTTTGATCCATTCTATAAGGATCCAAAACGATCTAAAAAGAGAAAAGAGAACTAGATTCTCATTGTAATAGGAAGCAATAAAAGCGTGCCTGATAGTGCTCGGTTTCTTCTTTCCCCTTTGGGGGATTGATGTGATTGTGTGTGATTGTTTTCTTTGGTTTCTTTACTCTAAATTATATCATTATATCATAATACAAACAAAAAGGAAAAGTAAAATTCATCTATCTTAATCACAACAACACATAGAGTAGTTTCCTTTTTGCAATCTTTCATTTTCATTTATGCAATTTCATGTTGGCAAATAAACTTGTCCCCTCATCTCCTCGGAAGAGGTTGGTTAGTGAGGACTTTAGAATTAGAAAACATTTACTTTTCTGTATTTACTTTTTGTTTAAAATAAACATTCCCATTATCTCCCCGTTGTATTCTCTGAACCCTTGCAAGCCTAGCTTGATCCTGGGAACTCGTCAGAATTGGGGTTGGTCAGTGTGGAGTAAATTAATTAGAGAAATATCAAAGGATGTTGACTCAATGAGAAGGAAACCACATGAAGGGAATGTGTGAAGTCATACGGTAACTTTGAGATCTAGGTTCTCCCCATGTTGTACCTCTTGTTATCACTCCAGGAGTTATTCTAGGTTGTAGCTCAAAGAAGCCTGGTAACTTAACTGATATCTCAATGGTGTATAATATTCTCTTAATTGGATCAAGTCAGATAACTAAATCAGACCTGCTCTCTCAAGACATGCATAAACATAACCAAATGACAAGTCTTTTAACTATCACTATTCAAAGGGTTTGTAAATAAGTGAATGTATGGAGAATTCTTACTATGCTAGCATGCTCACACATAAAGATACATGAATGACCAGTCACAATGAGCAAATGATATTTTCAATTCAAATCATCAAAGAAATTATAGGATGACAACCATGAAGCTTTAGACAAACATAATAGACATGAATATACAGAAAAATGTAAATCTGAACAGATAATTGCAAAATAAGTTTGTATAAACTGATTTGCAAATGAGAAGCTTGAGTAAAGAGTGTGAAAAAAGTATCCAAAGTTGAACCCTTCAGTCTATAAAATTAATAGGCTTTATAGCCTTTACAAGCGGTTTTAGATCCTCAAAATATGGATCTGATAACCTCTTCTCCTATCTCAAATTCGAATTTGTGAGGTGGTTGGAAAAGACATAAATTTCTAGAAATACGCTTTTCAAAGATTGACCCATATATCTCAAACCAAAACCATTGTGTACAAACTAGAAGAGGATTTTTTATATTGGTTTGTTTTGAGAAAAAACCTCTCTCAGTTCTTTGAGATTCGTTTTCATTCTCCCGGGACCTGCATTTCAAAAACATGTGTGAAATAGGGAAATTCTGAGATCCAAGCATTAGGGCTTAGAGATGAATTCGATTCTCCCAGTATATGACATCTGTAGGAAAAATGAGAGAGGTTATTTTTCTTTGACATTTTAGAAAAAACAAACATGCCCGTTTATCAAAATGATTCTCCATTTTCTCATAATCATCATTTGAAAATGATGACTCAGCACAGTAAAAACATACTTTTATGCACTTTCGGTGGCTAAAATAGCCTCGAATTTCACGTTTAAGCTACCGAAAGCTAAGGTTTTCAGTGGCTTAGAAGAGATTTTGGAGAGACATTTAACCATCAAAACCTGTAATTTGACTTTTTGAAATAAAAACCAAAACCAATGTTTTTCAATCTTTATTACAAACACAAGGCTCTAAAAAATGAACCTTAAAATATTTAGAATGTATTTTTCAATGACTTCCTATCACCTAAATAAACAAATTTGACTGTGTTATTTGAGGAGATAACATATGGCTCCTTCTGGGGATGAAAACCTCCCTATGAGGTTTCCAAGAACCTAGTAGTTCCAGTCACCTTTAACATTGGGCATTGAGTCATTTGGCTTATACAACTGATCTTCTGCAAACCTGTAACTTGCATGTAGCCTCTACCATTGGGATATGGAGTCATTTGGACTTTAGAACTGATCCCCTGCAAACCTATAGCCCACCTATAGCCTTGACAAAATATTTCTAGATTCTAGAAAACTAGATCAAATTTACTTAAAATGGAAAGTCAAAAACAATTCCAAGAGAATAGGAAAAAACCCTATTTACTAGGTCAAATCCTTATCTCAATTATCTTCATGTCCTTCAAAATATTCAATAGCTGCAATAGATCCTTAGAGATTGATAGAGAATCAAAATTTCCACCTTTTCCCAAAAGATAGTTTTTTGCCAAAATTAGGTAGAAAATGTAATATTCTCCTCTTGCTGGCACCTTTTAAAATTGGAAGAGAAACCCAAAAATGATTCCTTTAATTATTATCTATCATTATAAAACATCCTTGAGGCATCTAGATTAGAAAATCTCGGATCTGTGCAAAAATGGTAGCTTTCTTCCCTGTTCTGTGCTTTCGGTGGCTAGGAGAGCCAAAATATGTGCCTGTAAGCCACCGGAAGATCCTCTTTCGGTGGCTAATGAATAGTTGAAATGTCTTCCTAAGACACTGAAAAGTTTTCTTTATAACAATTGACAAAATTGCAAAAATGCATTTTCTCTTAACTTACTGATCTTTAAGGCTGCTCCTTTAAGTCTTCTACAATGACCATGTGACCTTTAACATCTTGAAAAACCTGTGTTTTGATGAATAACATATCCATAAATGATACTACAAGCTAATAGTTATTGATTATAGTCCAATCAAATAGTTAATGTCGACTTTATTGTAGATATTGATGCATCAGAAAGTAGATGAACATATTCATATATCACAGTTCTCTGCTTATATCTAGTTCCACCTTTGAACATTTATGTAATCATACATTCCCTTTCCATCTTTGTGCACGAACTATGGGATTTCCAAACCATTGAAGACAAAGATTTCTCTTTTAACTGTGTTTTATTTATTCATGAAACAATCAACTAAAAATGATCTAGTTGCTCGTATGAAGAGATTATTCTCACACCTACTCCTACTTGTAAACAGTAGAAGCGAACTGATCAAGTAAAACTGAATCTCCAATGCAACCAATTTAGAAACTGATTAACTAATAATCACCTTGATGCTAACCCAAAAAAGATTGAAAGCCATGTCATGCAAAAACATAATTTGAAAAGATGACAAAATTGTCCTTCATCTGACAAAAATATTTTGATGTTTATGTTGCTCATGGATTCCATAAAATCAAAAAAAGGGTCATGAAAGACAGAAAGAAATACCTCTTCATGAAACTGTTCCAGCTGAAAATTGAAGTGATGCTAGCTACCTTCACTGATATCGATGTTGAATGAAAATTGTTCTCACTCTGTTGGAGGAAAATGAAAGCTCAACTACTGATCTGAACCTTTTTTCTCTCCTTCACCATCTCCCTGTGACTTAGATTCATCACTTTGATGTAATGTCATATTACAACTGTCAATTTCTGGAAAAAAATAATAAGTATGTTTTCGATCTTCTACATCACTGTCTTGATAAAGATCAAATGAAAAATGGGTCTGAAAATATGTATCATGAAGAAAACTCTGATCTCCCTCTCCAACAATGAAATCTTCACAAGATGAATCTTCTTTGAACTTTTGAACTTTAGATTCACAACTTTCATCAATAATAACATGCATACATTGATGATCATCCTTTTGTTGAAAAGTAGAACTAAGTGAAATTCCAGAAGCAAACAAATCTCCACAAAACTTAAAATCTTCTTCTTTATCACTATATTTGTCAAAAATGGGAACATCATTATCAAATTATAATGACAGGGATGAAGATTCATGCATAGAATTATCAGTAATAGGATCTTGAAAAAGATTTGGAAAAATATCACCTTGTTCTTCATAATTTGAAACAACATGTTCACAAGGAGAAATATAGTACTCTTTATGTTCCAACTGAGAACTGAAATGTTGTTGTTGTTGTTGACTACTTTCACTAATCTCAGTGTTGAATGTAGATAGCTCAACCTTTGCTGCAGATCCATAACTGTCACTCACTAAAAAAATATGCTCATCATCTTTTTCCCGATATCTATTGTGATTTCCCTTTGTCTGCCAATATGAAAGATGAAGGCTATCCTTAGTATTTGTTGTAGATCCAAAATTGTTACATGCTGATATAAAAAAAAATTCGTTGTCTTTTGGATTTTCAAAAGGAATGATCCATTCTTTATGACAACTATATTTAATAGATGAATCTAATACAATGTCAGAAGCATCACTATGGTTTTCATAATGTGGATCAACAATCCCTCGATCATAATGAAGGGTATTCTCTACAACAACCAAGCCTTCATTAATGTTTGGATCTTTATTAAAAAGATTGACTTCATGACAAAACTAGGAATAGAGAAAGTCATCTAGAAATTGATCTTTACAAAACAAATGAAAAGGAGCATGAAAATATGCTAAATAACTAACACTTGAAAGAGGAATATACTGGTACCAATCACGAGCAATCCCCTCTAATGAAAATCTGAAGAGCTTAATTTGAACATCCTCGTGTATAATTTTAAGCCGATGAATAAAGTCATGAAAATCCAACAAGTGTTCAGCTGGAACTTCCCACTCTTCTCCTTGAAATCCAGGAATACTTACTTCCCATTCATCTCTTCTAGGCACTAGATTAGGGAAACCAACAATCTTTGAAAAATCACAGAATGCATACCTCTTGTTCATTTCATACCAGTGGAGTTGCCATATAGATGATTACAACCAAAAATATGTCCTTCATTGAGTTTCCATATAGATGATTACAACCAAAAATATGTCCAGACCTTGTCTATCATAAAAGTTGGATCTATGTCATGTCCCAAGGAATCTAAGCTTCAATCTCCTCTCCCTGATAGTGGTACCAATTTGTTATCACTCAAAGAGTTCTTCTAGGTTGTAGCTCAAACAACCTTCGTAACTTAACTAATATCTCAATGCTATATAATATTCTCTTAATTGGATCAAGTCAGATAACTAAATCATACATTCTCTCTTAAGACATGCATAAACATAACCAGATGACAAGGCTTTTAACTATCATTGTTCAGAGGGTTTGTAAATAAGTGAATATATGGAGAATTCTTACTATGCCAACAGACTCACACATAAAGATACATGAATGGCCAGTCACAATAAGAAAATGATATTTGCAATTCAAATCATCAAAGAAATGATAGGATGACACCCATCAGACTTTAGACAAACATAATATACATGAATTAAACATCCATGTACAAATATAGAATAGACAGAAAAATGTAAATCTGAATAGATAATTGCAAAAGAAGCTTGTATAAACTGATTTGCAAATGAGAAGCTTGAGTACAGAGTGTGAGAAAGTCTCCAAAGTCAAACCCTTCAATATATAAAATTGATAGGATTTATATCCTTTACAATCAGTTTAAGATCCTCAAAAGATGGATCTGATAACCTCTTCTCCTATCTCAAATTCGAATTTGTGAGGTGGCTGGAAAAGATAGAAATTTCTGGAAATATGTTGCTCAAATATTGACCCATATCTCTCAAACATAAAATTCTATGTCCAAACTGGAAGAGGATTTTTCATATTGGTTTGTTTTGAGAAAAAACCTCTCTCAGTTATTTGATATTCATTTTCACTTTCCCACGATCGGCATTTCAAAAACATGTGTCAAATAGGGAAATTCTGAGAGATCTGAATGTTAGGGCTCAGAGATGAATTCGATTCTCCCAATATATGACACCTATAGGAAAAATGAGAGAGTTTATTGTTATTTGAAATGTTAGAAACAAAAAACTCCATCCATTTCTCAAAATTATTCTCCAATTGCTCAGAATCATCATTTGAAAATGATGACTTGGCACAGTAAAACCAAACTTTTCTGCACTTTCGGTGGCTAAAATAGCCTCGAATCTCGCGTTTAGGCTACTGAAAGCTAAGGTTTTCGGTGGCTTAGAAGTACTTTTGGAGAGGCACTTGGCCACTAAAACCTGTAACAAATCCAATGTTTTTCAATCTTTATTACAAACATAAGGCTCTAAAAAATGAACCTTAAAAAATTTAGAAATGTATTTTTCAATGACTTCCTATCACCTAAAGAAACAAATTTGACTGTGTTATTTGAGGAGATAACACCTCTAACACCTTCATTAAACTTGTTTGTGAATCCTTTGGGGTTTCCGTGATTTCTCTGCATATTTCCAACCAAATAAATAACCTCTAGAGAGGCCACACATTAGTTTAGTTGGTTGTCAAACACTTTCAGCTTCAAGCATAATAAAATTTATCTCATTAGATGAACTCTAAAATTTTAAAAGGTAATATCAAAAAGCAAGAATTTCACTCAACTTGCCATGATCTCATTAAGGCGTTGGTCTCTTTACTTACATATCTTTGCTACGTGTGCAATAATTTATGTTCATTCATGGTATTTATGGTTGTCCAATAAGCTTGTGGTTGATTGCTTGCAGATTTTTATCCTTTAACATATTTTTTGCAAGTACCATATATATTGAATATCTCTTCTTACCAAGATTTTATCTTATGAATGAATGAATGAATGTCATATTCTTTTCTTTAATATAACTGTCTTTATTTGTAATAAACTCCTAGATTTACATTTTTGTACTTAGACTAGTTTTCAAGCCTTAGTATTTTTGTTAGGGACTACCCCCCTTGTCTTCACTGGGAGTTGCCCTAGAAGGAGGAGTCAAGGATCAGGTGAAAACACCTTGAATCAAGACTTTCCCCTAAGGCCATGCTGAGTGGATTGAAGATTTCTTCCACATTATGCAGGTGTTTATAAAGGAGACAACAAAAACATACCCATAAGAGTCATGTGTTTATTCCCATATGCATATTTTTCTTGTAAAACTCGTAACACAAGCTCGATATCGTATGGTAAGGTTCGACTCCACATGTGGGGTTTGTAACCTTTTAAATTTTATATTCTTTTTAATATCGTGTTGTTTACTTTGGAAGATCACTATTTTGATTATAACAACTCGAATGAGCTTTCTTTTATTGGAAAAGAATAAACAATAATTGTGAACAAAATGACTCTGTGTAGATAGATTAAGATGATTTTGTAGCTATATAATGATTTTTTGATATATATAGATTACCAATATTTTTTGTTACATACTCAGGGGTTTTTCTCTTGTTTCTAGCCATTAATAAAATGAATGATAGTATATGGCAACCAATCCATATACATATAATTTTCATATTCTCAGTGTTGCAAGAAAAAATATATGTGTTCCAAAAGAAATTTATATTAATTATTATAGAGATCTATTGAATTCTTTTTGTATATACTCATTATTATCAATAAGCTTTAACTGTGAGACATTGCATGTCTAAGGCTTAATACCATATTTTAGGTTTACTTATGTTATGCTATTTCTTGGCTAATATGAATGATAAAAATAGTAACAGATGAATATTTTAGTTTCTTATGCAAAGGATGATATAGTTAGGAATCCTCTGATTATCTCTTATTTAAACTTTCTCTGTAAATACTAAGAGTAATGAAGATATCTGTTTATTTCCACTTCCACATCAAAGTCTTGAGAAATATATTTATATAACAATATAAATTAACATCCAACCATAACCATCAACATTTATTCTAATAATTCTAAAGAAATCAAATATTAAAGGTATATGCACATATCTGAACCACAAGATTTACTGGGACAAAGTAAGGAGAGAATCCATCTCCTCCCAACCATAGACTAGAGTAGCCATAGTATGCTAGCTTTGGTCATCCCCAAGCCAAATAATTTTATTCCACAGGGAAAATGAGAATGTCGAGAACCTTCTCTAGGTTATTTCCATAACTTGGGTCTTTCTCAGAACCACCAAGCTCTAACTCTGGACAAGTACTCAACAATGTCCTGTTTACACCATACTTGTTCATTCTCCCTTGTTTTACCAACCTAAGAATCATAGACTTCCTAGGTATTTTCTTTATTTTCCCAATTAGCGTTCTCCCTAACTCTTGGGAGTCTTGGACTAACTATTTTCTAGTTTGTTTCCTCAACTCCCACATTATTGGGGGTAGGTTCACACTTGTCCTCATGGACAACAATCACTTTTACCCTACTGGTTTCTATCCTCTTTTCACTTTTCCCATGGAATAAAGTATTTATCTTTTCAAAGTTGGGTTCTCTCATCAGTTTATATCAACTAATTTTAAATAAAATAATATTTACAAAAATGTTTTTCCGCATCAATTACTTATGGTGATAAAAAAATTTAATCAAAGTTTTTCCCAAATTTATAATTCAATAATAAAAACCACATAAATTTACTTAATTATTTAATTTGGAGGGATGCTACAGTGTGTGTGTGAGAGAGAGAGAGAGAGAGAGAGAGAGAGAGAGAGAGAGGGAAGGGGGGTAGATAGAGGAAAAAAGAACAAGGGGAGCAAGTGGGGGAGAGAAAGGGATGGGGATATGGTGGGAAAAAGAGAGAGGGTTATATGCAATAGGTAAAGGGTGAAGGGGGGTAGAGAAAAAGATAGTTCGAGAGTGAGATGGAGAGAGAGAGGGAGGGGGTAAGAGAGATAGGGAGGAGGGAAATAAGGGGAGGATGGAGAGAGAAAACAATATTAGAAGAGGGGTCCAGAGTGAGAAGGACAGAGAGAGAGGGAGGTATAACTAGGGGAAAAGAGAAGGAGGAGGGGAGGTAGAGATAAAGAAGGGTATAGAGAGAGTGAGAGTGAGAATAACAACATATAGAGAGAGAAATATGTGGTATATGTAGGATAGAAAGAGAGGTGATATTATTGGAG
>JZKD02S1673620.1:158788-169042 GCA_000966675.3 Picea glauca
AGGAGGGAGAGAAATAAATGGAGGGAGAGAGTCAAAGAGGTGGGATATAGAGAGGGAGTGGATGTGAGAGTGTGAGGAATGGAGAGGCAAGCTCTAGGTATAGATTATGGTCTAAGTATAGGTATAGTTCTAGTTCTTGACATTCCTTTATAAGTCTAGGCCAAGGGAATTTCTTTCCTTAACATGACTTACCTTGAAATGTACCAAACTTTCTAGTGTGCGAGAGTGTGAGAGGGAGAGACAAGAAGACAAAAAAGGGAGGTATAGAATGAGTGTGTTAGAGGGAGAGAGAGGAAGACATAGAGGGGGAATATATAGTGTGTGTTTGAGAGTGTCAGAGGGAGAGAGAGGAAGAAAAACAGGGGAGGTAGAGAGTGAGTGTGTTATAGTGTGGGAGGGAGAGAGAGGAAGACATAGAGGGGGAGTAGAAAGTGTGTGTGAGAGAGTGTGGGAGGAAGAGATATAAAGGAATAGAAGAGAAGCAAAGAGAGTGTGTGAGAGTATGAGAGGTAGAGAGAGAGAGAGGAAGATATATATGGGGTAGAGAGAGAGGTAAATGTATGAGAGAGGGGTATATGTAGGAGAGATAGAGGAGAGATAGTGGGAGGGAGTGAGAGAGAGAGAGGGAGGAGGGGGAGAAAGAGTGTGAGGGGGGGAGAGAGAAAGACAAAGAGGAGGGTAGAGAGAGAGTGTTAGAGGGAGGGTGAGAGACATAAAGAGGGGGGATAGAGAGAGGGCTAGTGAGAGGAAGGACATAAGAGAGGGAGACATAGAATGTGGGATAGAGATAAAGTGAGAGGAAGGGGGGGATATAGAGGGATACAGAGAGGGGCACATAGAGAGTGAGACTAATAATAACAACAAGGAGAGAGATAAATGGTGGGAGAGAGGTGGAAGAGAGAGGGGAGATTAATAGGGGAGGGAGGGAAAAAGGGGCAGAAGGAGAGAGAGAGAGAGAAGGGAGGGGGGATAGAGAGGGAGTGGGTGTAAGAGTCCGAGGCATGTCAAGGAAAGGTATAGGTCTAGGTATTTCCATTCCCTATGATGTCTAATTATTGCCATGTATAGAAATTACTATGTATAGGAGTGTGAGAGGGAGAGAGAGGGAGACATATGTAGGGGTAGAGAAGGAGAGTGAGAGGGAGACAAAGAGGGGGGTATATGTAGGAGAGAGAGAGAGAGAGAGAGAGAGAGAGAGAGAATGGGAGGGACCAAGAATGAAAAAGAAAAAAATGACTTATAAGAGTGCGTGCACACTCTCAGGAACGTATGCATTCTTATAGTGCATGCACACTATTAGGAATGTGTATGTGTTCCTAGAGTGCATGTGTGCTCTTAAGAACACGTGCACGTTCTTTTGAATTCATTTTTTTGGGCGGGATTGACAATGTGTATGTTGACTTGGTTGCCTCGGATTTAGGTTTGGGATGAAAAAACTAGTGGTTTAGTCTGTAAATTTATAAAAACCTCCATTTTGTGAATACCTCTCTATATGTTTGTATTTGACGTTATTTTTGTATAGTTTAAACAATTCAGTTGTTGACAAAACTACATAAATAGATAGAGTCAACTATGCAGATTCCACACACACACACACACACACACATATATATTAATATTGTTTACTATTTTTAATCTATTTATGTCTTCACATATAAAAATTATCCTAGAATACGTACCTCTCTTATTTATACTATAAATTTTGTTGGCTTAACCATTTCTTGAATGAGTTATATGGATCATTAGAGGAGACTTATATCTATGATCTAAAAAAACAATTGTTTTGATCATGTTAAGACCCTCTTAGCCTGCACATACAAAACATGTTTTAATTTGAAGTATATGTTGACTTTGATAATTTAAAAAATATATAAAATTAATAATATAAATTTCCAAAAAATACACCACACAATAAAAATGGGTTCTCTACAAGTATACAAGTTTTTGGAACGAAATTCCATCGTTAAGGTAATCAAAACTTGCACACACAAAAACATAAATCTTATATTTTGTTGGAAAACTAAGATACCACTGTTAGAAAAAATCAAATTTGACATAGTTATTCACAATTTATTTGAATAAAAGTTGTACATTCAGAAAGATAATTCAATTTCCTACTTTTCATCTCCTTACACCATATTCAATTTCATTGTAAAAGTACTTTGAATAATCCCTCCAGATTAACAAATTGTTGTTTTTTTAGGTTCACATTGCCACTAACGCATCATGAGAGACCATCATTAGCTTGCACTCACCTGACTGTAGTTTTATATTATTAGTATTCTTGAAAAAAAAAATTCTCAGTGGGTGGATTTCTTCTGGTCTTCTCCACTAACGAGCTCCTTGTTACATTGGCTTATGAGGATTGTATATATGTTACAGATTTAAGCATCTTTGTTATCCTATTACGAGGGTTACTTAGTTTTGTGGTTTTATACAATTTCTTAGGGACCCTATTGATCCAAATTAAAATTCCTTTCATGATCTCACTGGTGACCCAATACATAAGCATGCATGGTGTGTCATGGTATCTATTGTTGTTTATGGAAGTTTGAATGTAAAACTTGTATTCTTTCCAGTTAAGGTTACAATGTATTTTTCACCATTAATTTCCCCCTAGATATGTTAGTTTAAGACCCATTTCCTGATATTCCTGCAGAGATGCTTATGTTTCAAATTTGTATTCCTTTTTCCATTGATCATTTTAGGTCACGGGAAATAGTTAAGAAAATGTTGTTCCACCGGTTTACAATAGTTGGATGGGCACTTGGTTTGACTAAATTTTACTGTCAAATGATAAGGATAACAATGGATGATAAGGATAACAATGGATATTTATTCACAAATGAAACAAGAAAATGTATACTCTAGTAATGATGACTAAGGTGTATGATGGTAATTTAAAAGGTTGAAAGTTATGAGAATCTTCAGGGTGAATGGAGGATATTTTTTTCTGATGAAGGATCATTTAACTTTTAGGTTTAACTCTCAGTGGAAGTTCCTTACAATTATAGTGACTTTCTATCTTTATATATATATATATATATATATATATATTTTGATGTTGAATTTTTGTGTGTAGAGGAGCAATGAGTCATATGTCATAGAAATCCATGTGATCCAATGAACCTATGGTTGAAATATTTGAGAACTCTTCCCATTTATTACTTTTATTGATCTCTTTCCTAAAGCAATTGTTTAATAATAATTATTTGAAGTCAAATTAGTTTCAAAATGCGTCAATTCTATCATTATGATTTTCCAATTGAAGAACTCCATTAGGAAGTCTTAATTATTGTAGTTAATTAGAGACAAGAATAGCCATAAGGTCAATTCTAGTGGAGCGTGGACCCTATGATCTGTAAGAGAATTGATATCTACATTTGAATATTTTCTACTAAATCTTACACACTTCCAACTAAGAGGGTAATTACATATCCATAACAAATAAATCCAGACAAAATGTAATCCAATGAGTGCAGTCATTTATTAAACCCGTGTACTCTCTATTTACATTTTTCATGTTTCTTGCTTGTTCAAAAAAGCATTCTAGGATGATTATATATAAAAGAATGAAAAAAATTCTCTTTGTCAGGAAAATTGATTGAAGGCATTAGATGGTTTATAGAATATGGAACTTAATTGTTCCTGGAAGTGGAGTTCGACATTTCTCAATAATCCTCATGGTGAATTTCCTCCCCTTCTCTTGATTAAGCATCTACCTCAATCACATGTTTGCAGATGTTAAAATTGAGAGACCGACCATAGAGATGTAATTGTATACATTTGATAGGTTTGGTATAGAAAGGTGAGTGAAAGGGAGACCTTGTTGGTATTTCTGTAGAAACAAAAATAGTGAAAATTCCTTCAAACAAAGGATGTAGGATATGATTCCTAAAATTTTTCATAGGTGACTGGGAATTCAACATGGTTCCTAACTAAGTTAAGTTCTTCGGAGTATAACATGGTAGTAAGTAAAATAGTACTTATATTAAAAAATGATGATCTACTCAAAGATAATTTGTGAATACTGAAATATAATATAAATTCATTTAAAAAAACAAAATTAAAAAAAAAAGAAAAAAAAAAAAAAAAAAAAGAACAAAACCAATCAATTAAGGAAGAAGAGGTGGATGAAAATAAAATTCTTAGGGACAATATTAAAGAGCTATAAGACAAGCTAATTAAAAATTTGGCCCTAAATAGCCGGAAACACAAATTGGATATCAAACCTATTAAAGAGGAAATGAATAAGCTCATAGAGTTAGACCATGAGCGTAACAAAAGATCCTTGAACCTCATAATTTTTGGTAGAAAAGAACAAAAATATGAGGACACAATAACAATAATCAAGGAGGAATAAAAAAATAAATCACAAATTGAAACAATTAACCTTATAGAAGCAAAAAGGTTGATAAAAATAATTGAACATAAAGATGTGTTTATTTGGGTTATGTAAGCTTTAATGCCCCAAAATATGACATACTCAATAAAAATCTAAGCTTAAAAGGGTTTGAAATATTTATAAATAAATACCTAATTCCAGAAGGTCAAGATAAATTGAGGAAGGAGGTTCAAAAGGTAAAGGAACCTAGAAAGGAAGGAAAATGGACAATAATTAGGAATAAAAAATCTATTATTAGGGATAGAGGATAAGGATAATAATAAATACCAATTTGAGACACTTCAGATCCTTTCTTTGAACTGTCGAGGCTTTTTTTGGAACAAAGGGAATATATTAAGTTGCATCCCAAGTGAAATTGATATTATATCTAGTTGAAACTTGGGAGCATGAGGAATGTAAGGTCCCTAACATAGACAAATTTATATTGTGGTCAACATGGAACAAGAAATCCTCTCATAAATGGGTTGGAGGAATAGCTTGTTACATAACAACAAACATTTATCCTCACATTCATATTCATTAAAAAAATCCTCTCAATCAATTCATTTGGGTGAATATTTTATATATCAATGCTAAGAAGATGTATATAGGAGTTTGTTATTTTTTACCTATTAATTCTACCGTTTATACAAAAAAAATCTAGATAAAAATTGTCCCTATAAAATATTTGAACAAGATATTTACATTATATGAAATGAAGGTATCATATTCCAACTAGGATACTTTAATGCTAGAAATGAAACTAATCAATCTATTATCTTAATCAATGATTGCAACCCTAATCCTCTGTGGCTAGACGAGGACCTTGTTTTATCTAATAGATACAAGAGAAATTTGGAAGGATTTACCAAGAATTTATATGGTACTGAGCCAATAGTTCTCAAGATCTAATAATTTGCAATGGTCTAATGAAGTGGCCAAAATATAACCAGATGACATGTATCCATAACTTGGGTAGTAGTGTCGTGGACTATGTGATATATGATATTCTTGTTTAAAACAAAATAGTATATTTTGACCTTTTAAAAAACCATGAGTTTGACTATGATCATAGAACTTTAACCATAACTCTAAACTTTATCATGCACAAAACCCCCTTAAGGTTAACTCTAGTAACCAATGACATCTTCTCTTAAAAAAATAAAGATGATATCTTTTTAAAGGACTTAAACACATAATTAAATATTCTATCATATAAAAACAATAGTGAACACATTTATCATAATTTTACAAAACTCCTCTCTACCTCCGTAAAAAAATAATCTATTGAAATGTTGTGTATAAACAAGAATATAACTACCAACCCTTGGTATAACAACGAGTGCAAATTTGCTATAAAAACCATTAGGGATGCTTGTAATGAGTCTTTGAAATATGATAAGATTAATAGATACAAAGCCATAATTAAAAGTAAAAAAAGGGCACTACATAAATAGAAAGAAAGAGTCTTTTTCACCTTTCTAATGTAGATCCAAAGACATTTTGAAGGTAAATTCTTACTTGTAAAAATAAATAAAATTCTACGATTTTCCTGATAGACTTGAATTCCTACCTTAAATATATTTATGAATCTTGTAATGCCCTCGATAAAATTTCAAAATTTTCTACATAATATGATGGTTTTCCTATAAAAGACATAGAGTTTTGGGTTAATCAAATTGCATATGGGAAATCTAAGGACATCAAGGGATACCAAGATGAAATATTAAAAATTAGAGGGGCTATTTTGATCCCTCACATACAGAAGTTCCTTAGTTTTGTAGTTAAGCAGAGATTCCATAAACCTTGGACTCAAAGCCTCATTGTACATATTTTTTAAAGTGGGGATAAAATAAATCCATGTAATTATAGGACCATTATAATTAGCCCCATTTTTTCCAAGCTATATGGAAGTATTTTGGAAAAGAAGATAAGCATGTGGCTACAAAGCCATCGAAAAAGAGCTAAAGGTCATGCTGGTTTTAGATGTTATCATTCAACTGTGTCCAACCTTATTATGCTTAGGATCATTTCATAGGATCATTTCATAGGAGTGTAACAACAATCAAACCAATCTCCTTTGTTGTTTCATTGACTTTAAGAAATATTTTTACACTATGCCTAGGACCAACCTTTGGAATAGGTTAGAAGAGCTAAAAGTTCCCTCTAGGTTGAGAGTTCCTCCAGTAAGGTTGAATGAGAACGTTATTACCAATTTTAGGAGAACTAAGGGTTGGATAAAATAAATTAACTGCAATATAGGTGTCAAGAAAGGTTGTCCCCTTTCCCCTACCTTTTTTGTCATTTACATTGACAAGTTAGAAGATTGTTTGGAAGCCACAACTTGTGTTGGCCTAACTCTTGCTAGTATAGTAATCATCTTTCTTCTCTATGTCAATGATATTTTTATTATGACAAGGAATCCTTGTGACCTTAGTAAGCATCTTAGAATCCTTAAGGACTTATTCTCTAGTACATGTATGACTGTGAACACTCACAAAACGAAAGATATGATCATTAAATCCAACAATATCACCTACAATAATTTTTTATATGACAATAATAGCTAGGAGGAAGTTCCTTCGTACAGGTGTCTTGGAATTAATATTCATCACAAACTCAATTAGAACTATAGCATTGAGAAAATGATAAATGGAGGGTCGAAAGACTATTATGCGCTTGAAAATAATTGTAAATTAGCCTACCTTTGGCTATGGGATAAGAAAAATCTCCTCTTTGAGACTCTTGTAACTCATGTTATCTTATATGGATGTGAATTTTGGGGATGCAATATCCTTCAAGAATCTCAGAGAAAGATAGAGAGAATCCAAGAGAATTTTCCAACTTATAATCTCAAGATTAAGGTAAATACACCATATCCTATAATCCTCATCAAAAAGAGCCTTTCCACCCATTGAGAGAATAGCTATGATTAGGTACTTAATGTACAGGAACAATATAAACAACATGGATACCAAGAGGCTCCGCAAAATTTCTTCACACACTAGGAAAAATCACAAATGGCTCAAGCGAGGATGGCATAATGATGCCAAGTCTTGGTTAAATCATTGGGGAATAAAAGATGAAGTTATTTTGCAGAATACCGATGATATTAAAAATATTATACAAGATAAATTTAAGGAGAATGTATGGTGCAATAAATAATTAGAGGATAAAATAAAATTAAGATATTATAAGGAGATGGTTAACTCTAATCTTGAATATCAAAAGTGTCTCTCTATCTTGAGTAGCATAAAGAAGATAATCAATATTGCTAAAATAAGAACTCATTCTCATTAGTTGCATAGTGAAACTGGAGTTGGACAATCCTCAAAACACCATGGCAAGAAAGAATATATCACATTTGTGACACCAAGAAGGTTGAATATGAAAGGCACTTTCTCCTAAAATTCCGTGTGTATACCCAAATTAGATCTCAATTTTCAAATATTTGTCACAATACTAACCTTTCTAACCTTCTAAGTCCTCCAAACTTTAGTGATCTTGGAATGCTTCTTTTAATGCATTTCAAAGATGAAAATAACATTTTAAAGAAATCCAAGTAATCTCTTATTTTTCTTAAAGTCCAATAAACCAATTTCAATGGATGTTAACCATCATCATCATTATTATTATATAATATTAAACCTATATTATTTAGGATATTTGATTTACCATCATTAATTAATTGCTATATTTATATAACTCTTAAGTAACAATTCTCTCATGTACAATTTGACATATGTTGTTTTTTTAATGAGAACATTGGACATATATTCCTTCATGTTATTCTCTTCTGTTATTTATTCTTGTTGATTATTCTCCTTCCTGTTATTCTTTTGTATGATTTATTCCCGTGGATTATTCTCAGCGTATGGAGGTGTCAAAAAACTATATTATCTATTATATTTATTTAATTTTATGTAATGTTGAATGGAAAATTATTGAAAATTAAGATATACCTCTATTTTTTATATCAGAGAAAAATCTGTCTTTTTAGACAAATTTGTACACATAAAACCCATAAATATTTTTCCTTCATTTTTATATCAGATGAGAATATTTGTCTTTTTAAACAAATTTCTACAAATAAGAATATAATTATTATTTTGCAGTTCACACATATTTCTTACCAAGCTGATCAAAATACGGATAGTACTTTTTATGAAATTAACTGATGCTATTAATCCTAAACATGTTGGAGAGGAGGATTCCTGGGTGTAGATATAAATGATATTGTGTAAAATGATATACAATATGAGATCTCATTGTATCATGTTAAGGATTTGACTTCAAACCCTAATGCGCCGTACTTAGAAGCTCGTTGAGTTTGGAAATATTTATATGATACATCAATTTAACATTATTTAAAAATTATATATATTAATTAAATAAAAACTTTAACATAAATATAACTTAAATTTAATACAAATATTTGTTAGTTTAATTTTAATACAATTTTTTTCTTATTAATTTATTAATTCAATACTATATTAATATAAATATAAAAATATTAATATAAATATAAAAATAATATTAGTTAATTTTATATAAGTATTAAAATAAATTCAACTCAAATATAAAATCAGTATTGATTTATTTTATTTTGAATATATCAAATGATAAAAGAAATTTAAAAAAAATCTGGATGTAAATCTATGTTTATTATTAAAAGGAATTAAAAAAAAATCTAATGTAAATCTATATTTATTATTAAAAGTAATTTTTTTTCAAATTAAAATGGATATATATCTAGTTCTTATGGTATACATTTCCCTTATATTAAGTTTCAAAAGTAACCTCTCTTATCTTGGTTTGATGAGAGGAATAAAAAAGGAAATTGATTTTTAAATCTTTAGGTATTTAAATGACTTCAAATTTAGTTGGATATATATAGTTCATATTTGGTTGTTATATTTTTTTAATTTAAATATTATTGATGGAGTAGTTTGTATTAGGTCAATTTGTAGTATACATTTCGTTTATAGTAGGTTGTAAAATTAATCTCTCTTTTCTTGGTTTAATTAGAGGGATAAAAAAATTTGATTTTTAAATAATGATGATGATGATGATGATGATGATGATGATTAACGTCCACTAAGACCGAATTGGTCTATCAGACCTTAATAGGGTAAGTTATTACTTTTGATTCTTTAGAATTTTGTTTCTGTGCTCGAAAATCATTAAGAGAAGCTTTTCAAAATCACCATAGTTTTGTTGAGTTAAGAGATTAGGACCGTTGGTAGTGTGACAAATATTTTGAAAATGAGATCTAATATGGGTATATGATGGAAAATCTAAGAGAAAGTGAATTTCATCTTCAACCTTGTTAGTGTCACAAAGGTGACACACGCTTTCATCCCATGGTGTTTTAGGATTTGACGAACGCCAAATTTTACTATCGAGCCCGTGAGAATTTGTTCTTATCTTAGAAATGACTTTTTTTTCTTTACACTTGGCAAAACAAATAGATAATTTTGATCTTCTAGATTAGGGTTGATTACATCTTTATAATACCTTAATTTTCTTTTTTCCTCTAACTCTTTATCACACCACATTTTTTCCTTGAATTTTGATTTGACGTTTTTTTTAATAGTATATTTATTCTGCAAAATGGTTTCTTCCATGATTCCCCAATAGTTTAGCCAAGACTGGGCATTTTTATTCCATCCTCGCTTGAGTTGATGGTGGTTATGACTTGATTTTGAAGCAATTTTAGGTAGCCTCTTGTCTTCCATGTTGTTTAATTTGTTCTTATACATTAGGTATCTAGTCATAGTCATGCTCTCAATGGGGGAGAGGTTTGTTTCTACAAGGAGGATGGGATAGGGCATATTTACCTTTAATTTTGAGATGATAGGTTATAAAAT
>JZKD02S1673620.1:169997-183080 GCA_000966675.3 Picea glauca
TTTTAGAATTTGGCTCCATAACTTCTTAGGATCCAACTTGTATAGTTGTGAAAGTTTCTCTTGCCTTTTATTGATATAGTATATTTTTTTCCTTTTAATTAGGGCTTTGTACGTAATGATCTTATCGGGTTTTAAGGCCTCATTAGAAGCATCCCTAATGGATTTCCTAGCAATTTTGCATTATTTATCATACCAAGGGTTGGTTGTTCTATTATTCTTTTTATGGGACACCTCGAAAGAGAACTTGTTAATAGAAGTGGAAAGGGTAGTTGTAAAATTATGATAGAGTTCTTCAATGTTGTCCTTATAAGTTAGGATGTTTAATTTACTATTTAAATCCTTTAAGAAAATGTCAACTTTACTTTTGTCAAAGTGCAGATTCCTTTGATTATCAAAATTCTCTTCAATGGTGTTCCTATGCATGGAAAATCTTAGAGTTAGGGTTAAAGGTTTATGATCAGAGTTAGGCTCATGGTCATTTAAAAGGTCAAAAGTTGTTATTTGGTTGGAAATGGGGATATCAAATATCACATAATTTACAACACTACTACCTAGCCCATGAATATAGGTCATTTGGTTGGAGTTTGGCCACTTCATTACTCCATTGAAAATTATTAGGTCTTGAGAGCTGCAAAGCTTGACCAACTCAGTGCCAAACAAATTCTCAATTAGGTCTTCAGAGCTTCTTGTGTAGCTATTAGATAAAACAAGGTCTTCATCTAGCCATAAAGGATTATGGTTGGAGTCATCACTTAAAAGAGTAGCTTGTTTAGTTGTAGTCCTAGAATTAAAGTCTCCTAGAAGGAGGATATTACCTTCATTTTTCAAATTATAAATATCTTGTTTTAAATTATTATAAGGATAGTTTTTATCTAGATTATTTTTCTTATAAAAAGTATAATTAATAGGTGCAAAATAACAAATTTCTATATACATCTTCTTAGCATTCGTGTCTGAAATTTCTATCCAAATGTATTGATTAAGAGGGTCAATATTATGAAGTTGAATGTGAGGAGAAATGTTTTTTCTAATATAAAAAGCTATGCCTCCTATCCCTCTACGGTGGGATTTTTTGTTCCATGCTGACCACAAGACAAATCCTTCCATTTTAGGGACCTTAGACTCCTCATGCTCCCAAGTTTTAGCTAGATAGATAATATCAATATCACTCGGGATCCAAATTATCATAGGACCTTTACGCCATGAAAAGCCACAACAATTCCAAAAAAAGATCCCAAATGTCTCAATACATATTTATTGGTTTAATCTTAACACACATTTCTGTTTTATTAATTTATTGATTCAATACTATATTAATATAAATATATAAATAATAATAATTAATTTAATATAAGTATTAAAATAAATTCATCTTAAATATACAATTAGTATTGATTTTTTTTTATTTTGAATATATCAAATGATAAAAGGAATTTTAAAAAAATGTGGATGTAAATCTATTTATTATTAAAAGTATTTTTTTTAGGTTAAAATGGATATATATCTAGTTCTTACAAAGTTACGAAGTTATGGTATACATTTCCCTTATATTAAGTTTCAAAAGTAACCTTTCTTATATTGGTTTGATGAGAGGAATAAAAAAGGAAATTGATTTTTAAATCTTTATATTAAGTTTCAAAAGTAACCTTTCTTATATTGGTTTGATGAGAGGAATAAAAAAGGAAATTGATTTTTAAATTTTTAGGTATTTAAAAGACTTCAAATTTAGTTGGATATATATAGTTCATATTGGGTTGTTATATTTTTTTAATTTAAATATTATTAATGGTGTAGTTTGTATTAGGTCAATTTATATTATACATCTCATATATATGAGGTTGTAAAATGAATCTATCTATCATCATCATCATTATACATCATCATCATGTTAGATATTTTTGGAGTTTTAGAGGTATATTTTTTATTTGAATCATTGAATCTTTATAATTCTAGGTCTCAAACATTTTCCAAAATATTAAATCTATTTATGCATTCAAAAATACTATTTAAACAACATAAATGAGATTTCACCCAAGAAAAAACAACAACCATATATTTATAAATTTTTAATTAATTTTTAATTATTATAATTAATAAAATAATTTTTATAGATACTAAGATATTTATTATAAATTCGTCTATTCATTACCCTCATTATAATTTCCATCCCTAGATATTTGTCATGCACCAAAAATAGACCATCAAATGGATAATGTTAGTAAGAATGGTTAATGAAAACAATCCATGAATATCCAAATTTAAAATAACAATACTTATTCATTACCTTTATTATATTTCCATCCCTAGATATAATGGATAACGTTAGTAAGAATGGTTAATGAAAACAATCCATGAATATCCAAATTTAAAATAACAATACTTATTCATTACCTTTATTATAGTTTCACTTTTTTTTTTTTGACAATTTAAATGCTCCAAAAATAGACCATCAAATGGATAACGTTAGTAAGAATGGTTAATGAAAACAATCCATGAATATCCAAATTTAAAATAACAATACTTATTCATTACCTTTATTTCAGTAAGAATGGTTAATGAAAACAATCCATGAATATCCAAATTTAAAATAACAATACTTATTCATTACCTTTATTATAGCTTCACTTTTTTTTTTGACAATTTAAATGCACCAAAAATAGACCATCAAATGGATAACGTAAGTAAGAATGGTTAATGAAAACAATCCATGAATATCCAAATTTAAAATAACAATACTTATTCATTACCTTTATTATAGCTTCACTTTTTTTTTGACAATTTAAATGCACCAAAAATAGACCATCAAATGGATAACGTAAGTAAGAATGGTTAATGAAAATAATCCATGAATATCCAAATTTAAAATAACAATACTTATTCATTACCTTTATTATAGCTTCACTTTTTTTTTTGACAATTTAAATGCACGAAGGTTAGTAAAAATGATCAATCAGAATAATTTATAAATATATAAATGTGAATATATAAACATATAAATGTGAATATATAAACTTATAATAACATTAAGTGAGAAACTCAAATAAAAATGTTTTTTTTTAATAGATACTAAGATATTTATTATGAATTCATTTATTCATTACCCTCTTTATAATTTCCATCCCTAGATATTTGTCATGCACCCAAAATAGACCAATAAATGGATAAAGTTAGTAAGAGTGGATAATAAAAACAATCCATGAATATCCAAATTTAAAATAACAATACTTATTCATTACCTTTATTATAGGTTCACGTTTTTTTGACAATTTAAATGAATAAAGTTTAGTAAAAATTATCAATGAGAATAATTTATAAATATATAAATGTGACTATCTAAACTTATAATAACATTAAGTGAGAAACTCAAGATGCAAATTTGTATAGTTGCATTAAAAATTAATGTTCACTGAATTTCCTAATTAATAATTATCTATTTTAGAATATTATATATATATGAATCACTTATGTAAGTGAAGGCTACTCCTCTTTATGAATGCACTGGATAGACTAATTTCATCTCGTATTTGTTATTTTGTTCTAAATTCATTGTTAGTACAGGGGTAGATCTAGGGTTCAATGCTTCAACAACGTACCAACAAAACCCTATCTACTGGTTTTTTCGGCAATATCTGGGAAGCAGATGAAGTCTCACCCAAGGTAGAGGTAGGGGGCATTGTAGGATTCAAGTGTCTACAACCTAGTTGGGACACAGATCTGTGATCACAATACTTAACAAAACACTTAGCCAATAAAATTCATTATCCTTTAACCCTTATTCACATGGCAGGTCAAACCCTTATGATAGATCTGCATAGTAGTAATCAAGCTTAAGCACATATAATAAATTAGCACATAGCATCATACCAGATCTAACATTCATTCATATACTAAGCATCAATGGATCTATCTATCATGCATCAAGATTAAGCAAATAAATACATAAACAACATAAATAATATTGCACAAAGAACATCAACACAAGATATATGTGGTTCACCCCAGTGTGGGGCTACGTCCACCAAATCTTCTTCTTCCCTATTAGTCTCTTCCAATATTCTTACATGCACCAAGCCACAAAGCTAACTCCACATAGGATAGGAGATCTACACACACCTCGCTAGATCCTCCTTCCCCAAATTAGGTCAAAGCACAAAGCCTTACACAGTGTGTGCATAAAGCACTTACAATCACTTGCACTTAGCTCTGCAAGTCTTAACATACTCTAATAATGCACTAAGCCCATTTTTCCTCTCCTCTACTTACATCGCCTATCTTCTTATTTATATATTACAAAAGGTGGCCTAAGCATGTGTAAACCCATGGGACGAAATGCCATACCTATTACATAAACCCTAAAAGACCCAAAAATCCCACAAATGGGTGAGATCCCACGATCTCCTCTTCGCCTAGGCGCTCTGTTTTCAACCAGCCTGTCGAAGTCCCAAAAAAATGGTCAAATATGACCAAGGTTTTCGCAAAACTTGGTCGAGGGCCAACAATCCCCCAACACTCACCTGTGACTCATCCTGATTCACTCTGATCTAGGAAAAACTACATCAAAGGCCTCAAGCTTAGTTCGAGATGCCTCGATTTGTTGCTTCGCCAGAGCCTCTTGCTCGATGAACTCTTGAATGATTTTATTAGTGATAGGATCTTCCAGGAACTGTTCCACTGTGGTGACCACCTGTTCCAACTGTGAGCCTCATTCCTCGATATCTTCAAAAAGTGTGCAGGCTTCATCTTGCATCGGCTGGAGTCTCTATTTCACCTCAATAACTCTTCTCTAGATGGTTGTGACCTGTTGCTGAAATGCACATTGCTCCTACAACCTCTTCATCTTTCCTACTGCGGTAAGCAACTTCAATTATGCTTGCATAGTCGACGCCTATTGCTTCACCTCCTAGATTTGTGCCTCCAATTCTCTCAGTTCTGGTTCTTCTGCAAGGAACTCATAGGTCTGTGCACTTCAGTCGCTTAGTTGCTTGCATTCTGAGGCCAACACCCTGATTCTTCCTACTGTGCTCCTGGTAGTTTCGTCCCTCTAGTCTCTCACTTCTTGCAGAGTGCTCGACACTGCTTGAAGTTCTAGCTCTGCTACTCTTGCTTGGAGCTACGGAATAGCTTCAACGACCTTCCCCACTTGGCTCTCGATTGTCTCTTCTTCCATCTGTTCCAAGCCTGACACATAGTGAAGTTCTTTAGTCACTGCCTCTCTAATCCCAATCTACTCTAAGAGCAGTTGGTCTTTCTCCTTCTAGATTTTCTCTATGTCCTCGTCGAATTTTTCTCTTATGTCATCCTTCTCTAGTTGTGCAACCTAAAGTTGCTCTAAGTCCTCCTCCTTTTCTTGCTTCAAGGCCTTTGTTATCTATTCCTTTTCTTATTGGACTCGATGAAGGCGAGCCTTTGTCGCATCTATTATCCTTTGCAATTGGGTGGGCTCATCCCCGAATTATGCACCTTCTGATGACGATGACATAGTAGACACTGCGTGGCTTGAATAAATAGCTTTTTGTATCCCCTTCAGATCTTCATCGATTCTGTCATAAATTGTTTCCTTCTTTGCTTCATGTCATTGTAAGATATCCTTGGAAGCATCTTATATATATGCGATGATGAGGTGGACATCATCCATTGTGAGCATGTTCTACGACTGAGGCTTATTGGCTTGGGATTTCTTCCATGCTGAGGGTTTCTATGGAAAAACCTTCATTTTATTTGATGTTTATGCCTCTATAAGGGGATCCTTTGGAGATGTCACTTCACCCTTTTCTTTCTTGTCTTCTTCCCCTTCCTCCTCTTAGTTTACTTCATCGCCTCCTCCTCCTGCAAGTGAGTCAGACGCAGTTTCCTCTAATGCACTATTCTTTTCCTCATTGTGTATGTCCTGCACTTCGTCATTTTTCTTCTTTTTCTTTGTGTTTCTTTGTCCTTCATACTCGATTCGGGTGACCAAAGGGCTTCTGATGATATCAGGGTTGGAGATCTCTGTATCTTTGACTGGTACAAGGAATTCAGCTGGCCATTCCTTGGTTATCTCTTCCATGTCTTCATTAGTCAATTTGTAGTAGGAGTGCAACTCCTCCTTTATTTCATCCTTGTGTGCAATGATGTAGATGAAGTGGCGGTCTGTGTAGAACTTTGCTAGTGGCCTGTAAGTATGCAAATTGTTTGGGTGTCATTCAGGGGAATGAATCAATGGTGCACGTGAGATGTAGGTAGTATGTGTGGAACACCACATTTTATTTCCACTGCTTTTCCATATCACTTGTATACCATAAGGTGGTGAACCTCATGGCCAATGGCTTTGATGGCTCAACTTTCGGGAATTTCACTCCCTCTGGCATCTCCCAAGCGACAAATGAAATTAAGATCAACAACCAACTAAAGTGAAACTTGTAGCCTTGGTCCTGTGCTTTGTGACATTCCTTCTCCAACTCATTGACGAGGTTGCTCACCCAGTTCATCTACATCCCATAGATGCACTTCCCTACGAGGTCAATGATGAATCCCGTGATCTGTGTAGGATGGTTCTTCCTGACGATATTTCCCACTATCAACTGACAATCTAGGCGCACTGCACCATCCTAGATGGAGGCTACCTTGTAGCCTCGCTTCCCCTTTTCCACATTTCCATATGCCTCCTTGATTTGTTGTGCCAAAGAGCGATCTGATGTCTTTCCTAGGTAGAATTGATGAGGATCTAGTCCCTGCATTCCCAATCCGGTGATCAGGTGGATCAATTTTGTATCCACAGTCACGCATCTATATAACTAGATATAGCCTCCATGGTAGCACGACAGGAGGAGTTTAACACATGTGTTAACCTCCTGATGTCTACCAAAGTGGGGAATCTTCATGGCGTTTAGGATTATTGACCTCACGATCTCCTTGATCCATGGCTGGGGAACTATCTTGGGCTTCTTCCCAATCTTCGTTTTCAGATACTGATAAGGTGTGAGCATCGCATAATTCTTTTAGACTCCCAAGTTAAAGTCACTTATCTTGAGGGCTAGGATCAATCCTAACTGTGGTCCAACTACGCGTATCCCCTTCGGAAGGTACGCCATGATGAGTGTGTACTTGAAGTCACATGGGACACTGTTATGACTAACCACACCAGCCAGAGGTGGAATGTAGTGGGGCAAGCCCGATGGGATCTGCTTTGCATTTGCCAGATTGTCTTGGTGCTTACTTATTTTCTCATTCGTTGCTCTACTCGACCGATGTGTAGTCAAGGGGAATGATTGCAATCCTCTCGTTGATGAGGCATGTATTCCTATAGACATGACTTTCTCATCCATAAGGTCGATAAAGATCTCTTCTACAGATTTCTCTACTGCACCAAGGTCGCCCGACATGCACACTCGTAATCAAATAGATCAGGTGGGAAAATGGACGCTCAAGGTAATTGAATATATGGGGAGGTATAAACAACATAGCATAGTATGTGATCACTTCTCTGTGAGCTCAAATATCTCAATTTGAAAAAGTGGCCCCGATGAGGCATTCGATGAATTAAATAAGAAATGTCATAACAAATTCCTCCAACGGGCAAGAATTCCTCAATAAATATGATTCCATCCATTGTGGCGCAGTCCCAATGGTTCAATGGAGATCTTTCTGGCAATAATTGCATTTCTATCCATTCCAGAGTGTTGTTCTAACGGTCAAGAAGGCTCCCAGAGCTATGGCATCCCTGTGGAACCCATGACTTGACACTGTTAATGAAAAAGACATAACGTTGACCCAGTCAGATATGGTGTGCTCCATCCTAGCTAAAATGTTAGAGCCTACTATGCTGACGGACCAACCTATCTTATACATGGCCATGTGAGCCCATGGCACCATGCCCCTCGTCATGCCCTTTTCATACCCAAAATAACCAACATTGTGAACGTAGTTTCTTGTGGCTATGGACAAGGTGTGTGAGCCATGGCCCAAAAAGTCTCGAGCAGAATCATATTCCTTAGTGGAATCTACAAGCCCAAAGATCTCAAAAACAAATCAACGTCTAACTTTGGTTTGATTTAGCACAAAGGGGCACAAGCATAGAGCAATGAAGATATTGGTGATATGTTTCCACAATTACTGCATTAATTTCTATTAAACCAACACTTTATATACACATAGGACTACAAGAACATTTTAGAATTGAGAAAGGGCTCTTACAAAATCCATAGAGATTGATAGTCTCATCTATGAATCTCTTACAGTCTTCTTCTTTGGTCACATCTACAACAATCACATCAACGCTTTTAGCACCCATAGTCCATGATAAGAAGGCTATTGTCATGGGAGGCAATTCCAAATTAAGCACACACTACATCAAATACATCTTGAGGCAATGCCAAATTAAGAATGCACTGCATCAAATACATCTTGCTATTCTTCTATTTTTTTTGCAATGAAACTCAATTGAAGCTAGAACCATGACTATTTTGGGCAATGGAAAAACTGTAAAACAAACATAGAATTTATATTGAATTGCAAAAAGTTATAGACCTGTTAGGCCATGCACAGTATCTGTTGTCTTCAGTATGTGTGTTGGGGAGGGATAAACAGAGATCCACGTAGCTTCTTTGAGAATTGTCGATCCTCCATGTTTTCTCTCATCACTTCAATTTATGGTAAATCAAAACAAATTTAAATCTTGCTGAGTATATTCAGCTCTCATCAAAACAAACGAGAGTTTTATTTTGAAGGTGGCTTGTTCGAATCACATTTTTGTTCTCTCAACCAACAATATTGTTTAACAAATTCTAATCAAAAAGGCTAAAGGATCTACTCTTTATATCCTAAGATATCACTCTATATCTCCTCCTTGTAGTGATTAGTGAAGGGAATCGGTAAAAAGAAGTGCGTATAGTCAGTAATGGAACGTCGTTTCACAAATGTTTCTTTTGAACCCTCTATGCAACCAACTTGACTTGATCCTGAAGTTGTTATCTTTATGCAATGATTTACATAGTGGTGATCTCCATGCATAATTCATATCTTAGTACATGAAATTCCAATTAAAAAGGGCTATGCAACAAATAACTGAAATTCCTCCTTCCATTTTATATTCATTCAAGTGGTTATATGTACAACACACGCACACACGTTTGAACATAGACTTCAGCTTTTTAGTTCTTCATGTTATTAATGTTTCTGATATTTTTAGTTCAACCCCGAAGGCAGGGATTTGTTTCCTTTGCAACTCCCCTTGTTGAAAAGTGAAGTCTCTTAAGAATTTATTTGTATTCGACGAAGATTAAGATCGCATGTCTTTGATCGTTTTTAAATAAATTTATGCGAAGATTAAAATACAACATATTTAATCATTTTTAAATAAATTTGTATAATGAAGATTGTTTCTATTATTTCAAAATTTAAATATTTATCTCATTTCAAATTATATGAAATTTATTGGTCATATAATATGTTTTGATATATTTTTGCATACTATAGTTTTTCTTAATTATGTTGGACTAATTAATTAGTACATGTCTTATTATTAATGTGGGATTCTTTATAATGTGGTTTGTCAATGTATTGCTTATTGTAATGTATAGATTATTCTCTATGTGAATTGTTTGAGTCTATTATTTAGGAGGTTGTTAGCTAGTTGAGATAGATTCTTTCTAACTAAGTGTTCTAGTTTGGTGTGTGGTTGGGATATTCTTTCAACCTCTCCCTCTATATTGGGAATAAGTTAGATCTAATAACAATTTGTGAACTCTATATAATGAACTCACAATATATTGTAAAGAATTCAATTATTGAATAGAGTTTTATTTGCGTGTCTAAAAATGTCTCATATCTCATATTTTATCTTGGTATTATTGTGAGACTGTGCTTGAATCCCTCATGGGAGGGCCCAAAAAATGAGAGAGACATGATATCTAGGAATAATTTTAGTGTAAGTGAGAGTAGATTATTTGTTTTGTGAGTGATCGATGGAGTTTGTTTTTTTTGTGAAGATTTCTATATGCATGTGTGACAGAACTTCCCACATATTTTCTTTCCATCATAGGTCATGGTGTAAGAGTCAATCAAATACATTTTGTATCTACACTATTTTCCTAAATAACTAGCGAGAGGCACTAATCGATACCTAGGTATCTCGGTAGATGGAAGTATGTCCATAGGATGGCTAGTTGTTTAGTATTTGTAGTCAAATCTGAATTGATTTCTTGGTATGAAGCAATTGTATTTCCAAATATACAAGGGATTAAGTGCATGTAAAATCTCAATATGGATGGTTGTCTAGTTAGTTTGGGATTTTTGGATCTTGGGAATGATCCCACATCAGTTGTTGAAGACATGTGAGTGGTCTGCTAATGAGGTTATGTGACAGGTGTGTGAGTTGTTGTCTAGTAATTGAATTCGGGAGATTCGTGATTCGGGAGTTTAGGGAGGGAATTTGGGAAATCAACTGACTCAACTCATTAAGGGAGGGTCTTGGACTAATTAAATCCTATAAATGTCTTATTGTTAATGTGAAATTATTTGTAATGTGGTTTGCTAATGTATTTCTTATTGTAATGTAGAGATAATTTTCTACATGAGTTTATTTGAGTCTGTTATTTAGGATGTTGTTATCTAATTTCTTGTGAGACATATTCTCTCCAACTAAGTCTCCTAGTTTGGTGGAAGATTATGTCTCCAAGATAAAGGAGTTAAAACTTGATCTTATTGAGTGTAGAAATAAGAAGATTGAAAGGAAAATATTATTTATTATTCTTTAAATTCTTATTAACGAAGTATATGTTTTTGCTTTTCCACTAAATCCATGTTGGTTAAAAAAATTGTATATCATTTCGTAGAAAATTTCCACATTTTATTGATCGGGGACCAAGACAAGGAATCCTTATTAGAAGATTAAGTTCAAATAAGAAAACATGTCTTGGCTAAAAGCAAACTAAAGAAGCAAAAGGATCTTAAAATTGATTCCAAATCTCAAGAATCATTAAAAAAAATAAAAGGAAGGGAAACATAAAACTCTCAACTAGACTTTCGGTCTTTGTGGATATGTTAAGAGAAAGAATCAAGCAAAGGAACATGGTTAGAAAAACATGACAAATTTGTTCAAGTTATAGAAAGCAAATACAACCAACACCAACCTCAAAGTTTTAGTATGTTTTTTCTTATTTAGTTCCTAATGTCACATAGTAGAGATTCATGTGTTTCACATCATAGGGCTCAAAATGGTACTTTGTTCTCTCATCGTTAATCTTCATCATGTTGATCACAGGAGTAATATTGGATATGGTAGTGCACTTTATGTTGTTGGATATGGTAACATTATATTTGAAAATGACATTGTCAAAGATGTACACCATTTTCCAAAGAAAATATGAATTCTCTATTTTTCTATTAAATAATTCAAGTAAGAAAAAAAGTTAAATTTGACATAGAGAAATTAAAGATTGGTGATATTCACAATGGTTAAAGGTTATTTCATGTGGATGTTTTGAATCTTGAACAAGGGGTGAATCTCTTCAAGATATATAAATTCCATCCTTTTACTCCCTTTGAGCAGCCATTTGTTATTCAAGATGAGGATGTTAGAAAATTGTAGCATGAACATCTTGGACATATGAATTAACTAAATATTTATGTAATTTCTAAATTTGTATCTTATTCCTAGATTTCCTTCAATATCTCCTAAAGATGATGTTTGTTAAAGTTGTGTGTTGTGTTAGGACCTTCGTTTTTGGGATAAGGAATTGTGTAATTTTTGGCCTAATACAAGTTGCACAAGCTTCAGAAGAAGTTGGACAACAGAGCAAGAAAAAGCAACAAGAATCAGTTGCAAGGACAATGCAACACTAACAAAGAAAAAGAGGTTGCAACATAACAAGAAAGCGTGAAAGAAAAGACAAAAGACACAACCTATCTTATATATAGGGTTGAATATGATTGTAAAAGGTTGTTTTTATTGTTGTCAGTTGGGTTAAGTTGAGTTCTAAGTCTGTAATGTAATCCGTACACCATTTTGAGAGTTAGAGCTCTCCGACCTGAGTCCAAATCTAGGATTCTATAACAGAGCGCTATTGTGTATCTCTAAGTTTGTAAATGAACAAAGATATGAAGAAGGATCAAAATTTTCAAAATATGCTATGTCTTTTTGTGTTTTACTTATGCATTACAATACTTATTTATGGTTTATAAGTTCCATATGATGGCTCTATGTTAAAATGCTTGTTCAGAACATAAGTAGGTTCAGTTCTTGCACACATGAGTTCATATATGTTTGGAAGTTAGATGTCTTGTGCAAGATCGGGATGAATCTTGAAGGTCCTATGAATCCTCCTAAGTCTTTTCCTTTCCCTTCCCTATCTATTTGTCTCAAAAGTGCTTCGAGTGAGACTTATTATCTTCAGAGGAGATGAAAATTCCAGTGCTCTAGACTACTTGGTACCTTTTGTTGGTAATCTGAGAAGGACCCTGGTTTGATCAAAATTGCACCAACAAAATGGTTCTGTTTCTGGGACCTGCATTAAAAGGGAACCTGTAGGGAGGATGCTTCCATAGATTCATAGATCTAATATTGACCAATTATGGTAAAGAAACTATGATGACTTCATATGGAAAGAAGTAGAGATGAGGGGAAAATCAACAGAAGATACTCATGAGGTAGTCTTTTACTCAGAAATATTGAGTGACCAGTACGAGATATTCTGGGTTAAGTTCCCGGAAGAATTTTTCCACTAGATAAATAGGCTCCAGGAAGCTCCAAAGTTCCAAGAATGAGTCAAGAGGACCTATACTTGCGACACAAAAAATATTGCAACACTTCATCGGCTAGATTGTCTAGTCACACGAGCGATTCATTTCTGGGTCAATACCACTTTAGAAGGATACATTGTCGAGTTTGAAACTGAGAACCACCAATATTTTTTGTGACTAGAGGAGAATTTGAAGAAATATGCAAGGGGAAGACTGTTGAGAGAAATCTTCTTGTGGATTAAAGTATTATTGATGGAAAAGGGGATGTTGACTATGCCCCTGACTGACATGGCAACGTAAACACCCTCGCTTGGGATAGGGCAAGGCTGGGGTAGATTCATGGTTTGAGAGAGGGGAAGGGTTATT
>JZKD02S1673620.1:183124-212189 GCA_000966675.3 Picea glauca
AAATGGACTCAAGACATGAGTGAGGCTTGAAAAGATCCGCCATAGTTGAGAAGTGGTGGTGCGACAAGATCAAGAAAGAAACAAGACAGTCTGAGAAGTTGCAGAAAGAAGCTGAACCAGGAGAAGTTGAAGAAAGACAGATGAAAGAGTGTGGAAGATGAGAAGACAAAAAAGAATGCCCAATCAAATATTAAGTGAAAGAGAAGCGCAGAGAGAAAGAAGTCCCCAGGATATTGGAAAAGAAGGAGAAGGTGTAGATGTAAGAGAGGCGGAAGTCAACATGAATCTTCAAGAAGAAAGAGAAGATTCATTCCTGATGCCAGGAAAGATCAAAAATATGGCCAGAGAGACTGCTCCAGTGGAATAAATGAGACCCCCCAGATCAAAGAAAACTGCCCCTAAGCTAGTGGCACCAGCCTTGAATCACCCATACCCCAAGTGTCTTCTATACAAGTGGTAAGTTTGATATCACCTTCTCATGCTAGTTATGTTCCACTACAATTAGTTAGTCAGTCACAGCCAGGAAGTGTGAGTACAAGGAGGATATTGATATCCCTTAGTAGATCACAAGAAGGACCGTTAGGTTTCATTTTGATAAGAACACCAAGATAAACAATGGCTAGTCACACGGGAGGTTCAATTGCCTGATACCTAGAATTATGGGGTAAGGGAGATGAAGATGTTGAGCAACACTGGTTCTTGTGCGAAGCAATTTGGAGATCCATAGGGAATCTAGATGTGAATAAGTTGGTTGAGTTACAGACTACCTTGAGAGGTCATTCTCTCATGTGGTACATGAAGATCATTGAGATAGGAGTGCAAGGAATGCAAGGCCAAGCGTTCACACTTGGATAGGTATGGACAAGGTTCATAGAAGAGTTTAAACTACCTTAGTCAGAACAACAGGCTCTGTCTGAGTTGAGCGAGATCCATCAAAGGTAAGGTGAATCATCCTAAGAATAAAACCAAAAGTTTAAATATGCTATAGGGAGGTTAGCACATCCAATCCATGAGGAACATCAAAGGTAATGGTACATTTAGGGATTTCTACCTATGACTCAGATTCTGCTAATGCAACAACGGATAGCCACTCTAACAGGCTCCTTGGAACAATCTATGAAGATTGAATTCATGTCGGGATACCCAGGGATCCTAGGAGTGACTAGACCCCCAAAAGATGCGAATTTGACGCAACTACAAGGGAAAATATCAGCACTTACAAAAAATATTCAAGAACTGACAATACCTAGACTAGGATTACCACAGGTCTGGTGCACTAGATGTTATATAGAAGGACATATGGTGAATGAATTCCCACGAATGAGGGGAATGGTACCTCCTCAAAATCCAATGGTACCCTCACCAAGACCCACAGGAGGAGTTGTGAAAGTGTATACAAACTTACCATTCCATAACCCCACCCCATATCATGATTTTCCATGGAGCCAAGCAGCACCAACGGTTGAATATTGTGATATTTTCTAAATCCATGGGCATGGGCCGAGACAGTGCCTCATTATGCAGAAATATTTGATAGTACCAAATACAGTACACTATGAGTTCTGTGCATCTACCACACACACTACCAATAAATGTAGAGTGTTGGAAGCACTTGCAGACAGACTGGATCGAACAACATTCAGGGTGAATGAAAACCCTAAGGGACTGGGAAGAGGTCAAGGAGGTGGAGCCAAAGGAGACTTCATAGGGTGAAGGACTGAGGGAAGAGGGCCAATAAGATGTTATAATTGTGATGAGAAATTCCACATGGATAGATACTATACTCATCTGAGGCATCCATGGTGCTCTCACTACATAAATAATGGGCACACAACTTAAGATTTCCCAGAAGTAATTGAAAAATGGGAAGATTAGGTACGTCAATGAGGAACTAACCTCATTAGTTAAAAAATCAGGAGATTTAGTAAGGGACAATTACCCAACCTCAATATCATTACTCGAGGAGGAGAAAAGATACGAGTTGATGTTGATGCTCTACCTCATATCCAAAAAGAAGCACTTAAAGAATACATGTATGACCCTCTAAAACAAAAGTTGTTCTTTAAAAATGCCATAGAAGTATTTCATAATATTCCTAGCCCTGAGATGCAAGAGAAACCCACAAAACCTAGTGTTTACCCTAGGATTGAGCAAGTCCTTGATTCACCCCCTGCACCCAGAAACCTTGTGGTCACTCTGAGACAACCTAAGAAACCTCAAAATGTAGTCAACCTTTGGTTTCAGTTATTCTCTGACATTCTCAGGAATGATCAATTAACATAAAAGTTGTAGAATGCGCTATACCTAGTTTTAGGGCATGAAGAACCCATAGAAGTCACAATAAGGACTAATCTACCTGAGAAGAGTACTTAGAGAGTGCAAAGAAGAAAAGTACGAGATGGAAAAGAATTCAAACTAGTAGCCCAGTTAGACGAATTTGAGATTAAGGATGTCATATTGGATCTAGGATCCAATGTGAACATTCTTCCTAAGAAGACCTGGAAAACCTTAGGAAAACCTAGTGTGACATATTCCCCAATTCAGCTAGGAATGGCCAACCAATATTTTATTTTACCAATAGGAGGACTAGAGAGTGTGGAAATAGATGTTGCAGAAGTAAAGACCATAGATGACTTTGAAGTGATTGAAATTATGGGCAATAAGGACCCTTACCCTACACTAATTGGAATTTATTGGGCCTACGACAACTATGCAGTAATTGACTTAAAGAAATACACCATGATATTTGAAGCTGATGGAATCAAGGTAGTTCAACCATTGGACCCATATGTGGTGCCCAGATATACAGAGCCAACATACAATAATATGAAGGGACAAGACTTGGATCAGTTATATATTGTAACAGTAGGAACAAGAGACGATTATATAAATCCTACTGCTGATGGATCAGTAAGTTGGATGAGTATACAATCAGTATATGAAGATTCATAATTGGCTTTGGATAGTTGGAAGCAAGGCTCGTATGAAAAATTCTCAAGGAGATGCACAACTATCAGAGAAACTAGATGGTTTGGGACGGAAGTCAAAAAAAACTTAGTATATGATGGCACCTCAGGATTCGATAGTTTTCTGCTCAACATGGAAGAAAAGGTAGTAAGGTATCAAAGGATCTTAGAACTAGATGTATCCATCCAGGACACCCCTTCTAGATGGTGGGCTAATCATAAAGTTTTACTCAAAATTTGGGATTACGTGAAGAATGATATGAAGTATAGGTTTCAGAATAAGGAGCAACTAGAATCATAGATGCAGATGGATTTCCAAGTTGTGCAACTATTCAACGAAGAATCTGATCCTAGAGCACATATTGAATAGTGCATGACACAGTGGCAAGTTGCGGAAATACCCTCTTGCTTCTAGGTTCAGGTATTTCCCCACTCCCTAGGTCCAATCCCAAAATCTTGGTTCCTACATGAGGAAACCATAAGAAATATCAACGACTGGAAAATGTTGGCATCTCATTTTTGCAAGGACTTCTCGTTTATAAGTAAGTACCCTGAGATTGAAGTAGTCCTACAAAAGATTAGGTAATTTCTTTTTATCGATAATAGTAATCAGAAATCAAACCTACGGGTATTTGCAAAACATAGCCAAGAAATTCAGACTAACCTTCACCTATCCTCAACAAAGAAGCCCATAAAATGATATAAGATTAGGAGGGATTCAAAAATCCTAGATGATTTAGAAAAATTAAGAAACCTACCCATCAAAGAGACAAAAGGGAACAAAGAGATACATAACACTATACCCAGTGAGATTGATAGTTCTTACAATCAGCCATTAAAGTTGCAAAAAGTCAATATAGGGATCACAGAGAAACCTAAGATAGCTATTGTGGGAGACTATTGGGATGAGAAAACTAGTCAAGAAATACAAAGTTTATTGCGGGAATATGAGGATTTGTTCCCAAAGAATTTTTCAGAGTTGAAGGGAATCAAAGGAGGTATGGGAGAAATGGAAATTGAATTGAAACTAGGATCCAAACCTGTGAGGAATAGATCATACCATATTAGCCCTCGAGTAAAATATAAGTTTAATAAGGAGATAGACAATATGTTGGAAGTTGGACTTATTTTTGCAGTGGAAGAAGCAGAATGGGTCAGCCCAATAGTCATTCAAAGAAAGAAAGGCACAAAGGATATCAGGGTTTGTGTAGACTACAAAATCCTTAACTCTGCCTATGTGCATGACCCTTTCCCAACATCTTTTATTGATGAGGTGCTAGAAAAGGTTGTGGGGAAGGAAGCATACTCATTCATAGATGGATTTTCAGGGTACCACCAAGTTAATATGGTCGAAGAGGACAAAAAGAAAACCACATTCATAATAGAATGGGGATCTTTCGCATACAATGTGATGCCATTTGGCTTGAAGAACGCCCCTCCAGTTTTGTCCAGGATTGTAATAACAACTTTTAGAGAGTTTATTCACAAGTTCATATAATTTTATATGGATTATTGGATGATATATAGTTTTCTCAAGGAACATGTAGCGAAGTTACATTTGATTTCTGACAGATGCAAAGAATTGCAGATATCATTGAATCTCAGAAAGTGTATATTTTCTATATCACATGGGAATTTGTTGGGCCACATAGTATGTCGAGAAGGAGTATTGGTAGACCAAACCAAAGTTGTGGTTATTGTGAACATGCCACCACCTATGAGTGCTAAGTAGTTTCGCTCCACACTGGGACACATAGGTTACTATCGTAGGTTCATCAAAAGATATGCAAACATCACTGCACCCATGGAAAATCTACTGAAAAAGGTCAAAATGTTCCAATGGACCCCAGAATGTGATAAAGCCTTCGAGACCCTAAAGGAGAAGCTCAACACAACATCGATTCTGATATTCCTAAACTGGGAAAATGAATTTCATGTCCACGTAGATGCTTCAGGTATTGCCTTAGGAGCTATCTTAGTGCAACCTGGAGATGGAGCCATGGATCATCTTATCTTCTTTGCAAGGAGGAATTTATCACAAGTTGTGCGAAACTACACAATGACATAAAGGGAGGATTTAGACATGATTTATGCTTTGCATAAATTTAGACATTATTTGCTAGGCTCTCATTTCAAGTTTTTTATTGATCATTCTGCATTGAAATATCTAGTTAACAAACTTGTGTTGGAAGGGAGAATTTGTACATGGTTGCTACTATTTCAGGAATTTTCTTTTGAAGTAGTTATTAATCCTGCAAGATGCAACGTAGGATCTGATCACCTGTCTATATTAGAGTCAAGGGGAAGTGGCAAAGAAATTGACAATCATCTCCCATATGTAGACTTGTTTCGGGTTGAGGCCATACCAGAGTACTTAAAGGACATAGTAGTCTTATTAAGTACAAGGACTTCCTAGAAACATATTCCACAACCCAAAAATGCCATATGATTGTTAGAGCAACGGATTATCAACTGATCGTAGGACAGTTGTATAAATTGGGACTAGATAGTATCCACAGAAGATGTGTCTTGGATTATGAAAGACAAGATATATTATGGGAGTGCCACAACAAAGTTGTGGGAGGTCATGTAGGAGGAAAGGCCATTGTGTAGAAAGTTCTACAAGCTGGAATTTGGTGGGCAACGCTCTTTAGGGATGCAAAGGTATATTCTAGATCATGTGATTTTTGTCAAAGAGTGGGTAATGCATCATGACGAGATGAATTACCACTTCAATCAGTTCGAGCTCTACAAGAATTTGAGAAGTGGGTATTTGACTTCATTGGACCGATAAACCCCACAACTAAGCATTAAAAATCTAGGTACATCATTACCGCAACTCACTACCTTATAGATTGGGTTGAGGAAACAATTGTTCAGGATTGCTTGAACAATACTACTGCTAGGTTCATTTTTGAGAATATTATCAGTGAATTTGGATGTCCTAGGAGCCTAACTAGTGATCAGGGAGCTCATTTTATTCGTAGCACTATAGCAAAGCTTACATCATAATTCTTGATCCAACATAACAAAAGAAACCCTTACCAGTTGCAAGACAAAGAAATAGTAGAAGCATTCAACAATATTCTAGAGAGAGGGTTAACAAAGTTATGTTGCACAAATCGAGAATATTTGGATGACAGAGTTCCAGCAGTACTATGGGCTTACAGGAAAATGACAAAGAAACTCCACAGGTACACGCCATTCCATATAGTTTATGGGAAAGAGGAAGTCATGCCTGCAAAATTCATGACTCTGAGTTTGTACATCGCACAGATCACACATATGTCGCAAGAAGAATCAGTTGCACAGAGACTTATGGAGTTACAAGAACTCGAGGAAACCAGGTTTTTAGCAGACTTCCATCGGTCAGTTGAAAAAGAAAGACAAAAATCTTGGCATGATAGACACATTAAAACTAAAGTATTTGCACAAGGAGACGAGGTTCTACTCTATGACAGTCAGTACTAGAATCATCTTGTGAAGTTTTGCATGCATTGGTTGGGACAATTTATAGTTGAAGAGATCCAACCCTCAAGAGCAGTCAGACTTGCGCAACTAGATGGTATGCTGCAACCAAGATGGGTGAATGACACTCACCTAAAACCCTATATGTCTCATAACTGAGCTAAAAGGACTATTTCTCCAGTCTGAAGGAGCATGTATAATAGTTAGATTTTAGTTTTTTGCAATTTTTGTAAATTCATTTAATAAATTCGATGTCTATAGTGTTGCACCACGACATGTAGTTCATTTTTCCATTTAAGTGTTGTTTGATGCAGAACTGCTTACTCAACAATGAAGGATCAAAGAATTAAAGAACTTATTTATGACATTCATTAATATGACGGGAAACCCTTTGTGGTTGGAGGGATAACGAATATGAATTAAATCTAAGTCTATGTGCTACATGCAACCAGTCCATTCACAACCTTTATTTATATTAAGGTACCCCACATGAATTCAATTAAGCCATAAATTCATGATACGCAAAGATGTCATCAGTATTTGCACCAAGATTCCAACCTGTCAAATAGAAAGGTCTGAAATCGACCACGTCCTTGTCCAACTGGAACAGTAAATGCCCAAATCACCCAATAGGATTTACCCCGTTAACCCGTCCCGTCGAACAACTCATATCCAATTTGTGTCCATATGGTCATGATGAACAATAGTTATTGTTGAACTTGCCAGCTAAGCTCGAGTATAAGGCTCTAAGAACTCACCATAGAATGAATTGGTTTCAAAGAATTTAGCAATTTCTGAACTCTATAGAGTGAAAAAGCATGTGCAGTCGAGAAACTTGTAGTTGTGATCCCCAATCCTTAGTTCTCTGCAGAATTTGTTGATAATTCAAAGATCACAATGTTGAGAGCTATAGGAAGTCGAAGCACCATGTCTAAAGATGCAGTACTAGATGAGCCCTACGACCCCCGAGTCAAGGTCATAGGTGATCTAAAGGGGAAGGTAGAGTAGGTTAAGCTCCTTGACCTCGACTTAATAGACCAAGTCTTGTTCCCCCAGATGAACATAGAAATATTTTGGACTATCTCTCTAGACAAGTTGGGAGGCATGTAGTTTGTGACCAAGCTTGATTTCATCAACATATTCAACTCAACCATCATGAACCTCAAAGACTTACAAGTGTCTGGTACCACTAGTGAATTTGCGTAGTGCACCAATTTCCTGATCAGTAGGGTGCATGACATAAGTCTCTGGCTGGATAGGCGGTATCCAATCCACATCGAGGACATACATCAACTCACTAGAATTTCCCTCGAAGGTGAGGATGTGTCGAAGTGATTATAGGGTCCCAACAAACATGGAAAAAATAAAGGGGAGCCTAGCCTCTATGAAAGGTTCCCCACATAGAAGGGGGGGAACAAAACCAAAATTGACCCCATATTACCAGAGACAGTCGGGACTGGCTATTACATCATAGGAAGCAAGGCTATGAGGTCATACTACAAGGGAAAATACATGTGGATGCATTGTCATTGGCCGACTTCTACGCCAATGGAATTGTATTCAACTGGTGCAGTTACCTATTGGAGGAAATTCTCATGGCTTGCGAGGAAGCCCAAGAGAAGGGAGGCACCTTCACATATGACTACCTATTGGTGGTGTTTTTGATGTTCAAATAGATGCCACTCGTTGGAAGACCGTTGGTGCTTGTAGAGAAGGGGTGCATGGAAAATATGTTTGAGCCATGGCACTCCAGGGCGGACTCAGAGAACACAACCTTCAATAACTCAACATTAACCAAGTGGTACAATGCACTGATCAATGCAACACAAAGGTTTCACATTCCGCAAGGGCTCCTCAATTGCAACACGAGGAATATTTATTTCAGCATGAATTGACATCATACGTTTGTACGACTGAGGCATGTTAGCAGGGAATACTTCCATTTGAGGATGTTTTCATTCTACCTAGAGGAGGAGGCCTTAGACAAAGAGGTAATGTCATGTCCAAGAGTTAAACACAACCCGTGCAAGTTGGGGATGCATTATATCTTGCCTGCAAAAATTCTGAACAAGAAAGGCAAAGAAGCAGGGGTAGGATCCAGCTCAAGACACCAGAGGCCCAAAAAAAGGAAGCTTAGGCAAAGTCAGACTCTGAGGAGGAAGATGAGACACAACCATTGGAGCACAAGAAAATAACGATGTCGGTATTATTGCAAATTCCAGATAAAGATGTGTTGACAGGTGAGGATGTCAACAAGATCCTAAGTGTTGTTTTCAACATAGAACCAGTGGTGAAGAAGCTCAGAACCAGGGTCTCACTGAGTAAAATATTAAACCCCCAATCCATTTTATCTGTTGTCCTCCTCACTCACTCAACAGTCAGATCAAACCTCGTCATCCATATTCAAGATGACCCTAAGATTGACATCGTTTCATCCACCATTATCACTGAACACCCTCCATCACAACCACAACCCTAGTCTCTAACCCCAAAAACCACCAGTCCACCCCATACCACAGATCCAGAGACGATGCAGCTCGATTTGCCAGAGAAAGCATTGAGAGAACTCCCATAAACAACCCAAGAGTTTCCTGAGTCGAGACCAAAAGTTTCTAGTCCAAACCCCAAAGTACCAGAGAAGAGCCTATAGCTGAATGGTCCAAACCTGCACACCTAGGACCAACAAATTGTGCCTTTTGTGCCGGAAAATGACACCCAATCCATGGAGGAGATGCAAGCTCAAAGTACCCAGCACATCCCCTCAACGACCAAGGTTGAGGGTGTCTAGGGAAGTGCAACATGGGAAGCCGACACAAGTAAAAGGGAGGAGATACTAGAGTTTCAGAAGGAACCTGAGTCAAATTCCGGGCAGAGCATGACATCCGCGCAGGGACAGATGGAGCTAGTTCTCCAGAACCCTTAGCAGTGTGCAGACTTGCTGCAACTCTACCTGGACAAAAAAAAGTTTATGACACTCTTTCCCTCATCGCTAAGGTTGAGGTATGCACCAGGACCATCAACAGAGGAGGTGGTAGAGACCCACTCAGATCATTCAATGACCAGTGGACTTCCACTATAGACTTGACCACCCAGAGATGCAACTCCTTCATTCACTAACCTTGCATAGTGGCCAGCGATACATTTAGTCAGAATTATCAGAGCATCCATTGATCAACTAGAGAAGAGGCTCCAACAGGCGGGGAGGTCTTTCAAGCACACAAGGGAGGAAGTGCTCCTTGTGCAAGCATGTAAGACACAAGAATCACATGCAAATATCCAGGCCAATCACAGACTAAAAAGAGTGCAAGAAAAATTTATTGAAGCCTGGACAAAAAATTGAAAGGTCGCAACCCAACTTCTTGAAGCCAAGGATGCAGGAGAGTCAGAGCAGATTTGGATTGAGCTGCTCCAAGGAGCATGCTTACAACTGGCCATTCATACTAAGCATATGGAAGAGCATTTGTGACAGACTCAACAAGAAGCAGATCAACAACCTCAGAAGCTACAGGAGAAAATGGAAAAGGTAGTGCTAGAAGGAAATAATTCCTGAGCAACACTACATAAGCACACAACTGAGTGCACAAGGATTTTCAGGGAAGTCAACAATTGGATGGGCATTATCACTAGATGCAATCAAACCTTGGAGGATGTTCACACCAAAATCTAGGTGTTGAATGAATAAGTTGTGGCCACAATGGATGTGATGGAGCAACAATAGAAGTTCGACTAGATCTAGCAAGCGGACAATGAATTGAATGCCCTCTTTGAGGCACAATCCGTAGAAAAGAAGGAGTTGTGCGACTTCCAGCTTGTCATTCATATAGTGTACATGCAGATGCATCAATTTGATGCAATATCGTATTCTAAGTGGAACTTTTTGGTCGCATCCAAGCCAAAGGGATGTATTACAGAGGCTACCCAACAGTTCATAGCAGAGTCATCACTCCTTGCTAGGAAATGGCAGGATAAAGTTGGAAGCTTTGAAGGAGTGAGGAAGCGGGCCTTGGAGTAGGTCCCAGAGTTGGGCCCTTCGTTTGAAGAGGCAAAATAAGAGGAGGCATAAGAAAAAGAGAAAAATAAAGAGGAAAAGGAGGACAAGGGAAAACAACAGTTTCTCCTAGAAGCTGCGAAAGAGCCGAGTACTTGACTCGAGGGTGAGTCATGGTTTATGGTAGGAGCCTGTTGGGCCCTTTGTTTTTGGGATAAGGAATTGTGCAATTTTTTTCCTAGTACAAGTTGCAAAATCTTGAGAAGAAGATGGACAACAGAGCAAGAAAAATCAATAGAAATCAGTTGCGAAAATGACAGGGCAATGCCAACAAAGCAAAAGCGGTTGCAATAGAACAAGAAAGCGTGCAAGCAAAGACATAAGACACAACCTAGCTTATATATAGGGTTGAATATGATTGTAAAAGGTTTTTATTGTTTTCAATTGGGTTAAGTCGAGTTCTGAGTTTGTAATGTAATCTGTACACCATTTTGAGAGTTATATCTCTGCGACCTAAGTCGAGAGTCAGGAGTCTGTAACAAAGCACTATTGTGTATCTCTGAGTTTGTAAGTAAAGAAAGATCTGAAGATAATATGAAGAAGGATCCAAATTTTAAAAATATGTTGTGTCTTTTTGTGTTTTACTTATGTATTACAATACTTCTTTATGGTTTATAAGTTCCACATGATGGCTTTGTTTTAAAATGCTTGTTCACAACATAAGTAGGTTTAGTTCTTACACACACGAGTTCAGATCTGTCTAGTAGTTAGATGTCTTGTGCAAGATTGAGATGAATCTTGAAGGTCCTGTGAATCCACCTAAGTCTTTTCCTTTCCCTTACCTATCTATTTGTCTCAGCAACTCTTCGGGTGAGGCTTCTTCTCTTCGAAGGAGATGAAAATGCCAATGCTCTAGACTACTCGGTACCTTTTTTTGGTAACCTGAGAAGGACCCTGGTTTGATCAAACTTGTTCCAATATGTTGGGAAAGCATTATGGGGAAGAATTTGAAAATATCCAATCCTTAAGATGAAAACAAATTGTTGTATATTGTACATAGTGATTTGTGTGGAGCAATGAAACATCACTGAGTGGGCGATTCAAGGAATTTGTTAAAAATTGTTATATATTATACATAGTGATATGTGTGGACCAATGAAACATCATTGAGTGGGTGATTCAAGGAATTTGTTAAAATTTAATGATGGTTTCTCTACAACAAAATGGGTTTATTTTTTGAAATTGGAAAGTGTAGTTATAAGGAAATCTATCATGTTTTAAGTCCTTGTTGATAATGTGTATAAATATACTATCGATATTCTTAGAACAAAAAACTACAAAGAATAAGTTAACAATGAATTTAAGCATTCTATCTATAAAATGACATGTTATTCCAATGCATAGTTTTTTATAAGCCTGAACAAAATGGTATGGTGTTGTCAAACATAAAAAAAATACTAAGATTTGATGGAATGAGGTGAAAATTTTGAGATAAAGCAATCGTATGTGGTTTCTACATGCTTAATCATATCCCAAGATGAGTTATGAAAGGAAGAGGAAGATTAGAAAGTAAATAAGACTTATGTATCTCATTTTAGGGTTTTTGGCTATAGTGCATGGGCACACATTCCTAATGATAAGTGTAAGAAGCTAGAACTACAGAATGATTGTTGTGTTTTTATTGGACAAGGAATCTAAGGATTATGGATATTGTGATAAAAAAACATCATGTCATCATCATGCAAAGTTTGATGAAATATCTTTTGGCTTCATGATGGGTTTTTTCTTGATCCAATAATTTATTCATTGATTTAATAGTTTTCCATTTGGCTAATGATTCTAATGTTGAGGTTGCTAGTGATTTTTAGAGCATTCCTAATTCACTAGATATTTCTTCTATTCTAATGTTTAAGTTGCTAATAATTTTTAGAACATTCCTAATTTACTAGATATTTCTTCTCCTACTGAAACTACAAATCATATTCTTCATAATAATTGAATAAAAAAGGTAAATACTAAATCTATCAAGATTAAGCACCACATATTTTCTCTCACTAAAATGATTTTGAATATTCATGATATTGAAACATATAAAAAAACATGTAATTAACAACTGTGAAATTATGCCATAAACCAAAGACTACAACTCCTTGATTAAGAATAACATTGATTTCAAACCTTTTCTCTTCCAACAAAAATCGACACGATTTAGATTGTTGTTTCTCTTGCTGCCACATTTCATTTGGAAGTACATGAAATGGATGTAAAATGCACCCTTCACAATGGTGACTTAAATGGAGAATTGCATGCAACGACCACCCACTTTTGACAAGATTAATGGAGATTCCCATCTTGCTTGGACATTGAAATAGCATAAACAAGCTCCACGAGGTTAGTATGAGAAAATACATAATGTATCTTATCTGCATAATGTTGTATTCGTAGTCATTTTGATAACAACTCGAGATATTGAGCATGTTGACAAAGATGCTTTTCTTTAGTGTTGTATATGGATCATGTCATATTCGATGAATAACTGGATTTGAAAGGCAAAGCATGAGCTTCAACCAGTCTTTGAAATGGTGGACTTAGGAAAGATATACTGCTTTCTTATCTTTCAAGTTTTGATAAGCGGAAAATGGTAATTCTTTCCTCAACCTAAGCATGCAACTAATCTAATTGTGGTTTTCGTAGAAGATTGCAAGCCCACGAGTCTTATATACTTAACACATGGAAAGCCCGATATTGCATTTGTGGTTAGTCACTTAGTTTGAGCTAGAGATTTCAATTACAAGGAATCTACTTTTGTTTATGTTTGTTTGTTGGATTATAGTACAGTTTCATGGTATTGCAACAATCAATCCATTATTTCATTTCTTCTACAGACGTTGGATTCTAGTCTGCTTTCATGGTCTTGCAAGAAGCAATCTGTTATTGCTGATGGATTCTATTATAGTCTTGCAAGAAACAATATTCTATTCTTCTTTTTGTGTAGAGGTTGAATACCATGGAGTAGGTCCAATTTCAAGGTATTGAAAGAAGAAATTTTCTAGTGTTCTTTCTTCTGCAGATGCTAAATGTTATGGAGAAGCTACTACATCAAAAACAATAAGAATGGTTTGGATTTGAACAATTCCTGATGATGAGTTGGGATTATCATAGGAGAAACCTACTACTTTGTATTATGAAAATGGAAGCTCCGTCTAAATGTTGTACTTCATGCAAGGAAGATGAACGTTCAAGTCCATAAACATTTTGGATTTGAACAATTCCTTCAAAGTTTCTTCAAAGTTTAGTGGACCTTCTCTAAGCGTATAGAAAGAGCTTTGGCTAGATGAATAGTATAAGCAATTTACTATAAATCATATTTTTATTCCTATATGTCAATCTGAATGTCTTCTGAGTCATTATTTTTTATTTGATTTGTTTTCTTCAGGGAATGAGCAATGGGAGTCATCATTTGGTATTAAAGTACTTAACTCCTGATTATTTTTATTATTCACCCTCCCACTTGGCCCTTCTCTTTCACAACAAGATCTTTGACTAAGATTTTCTGCTCATCTCCACCTCTCAAGGACCTTCTCTCTGGCCAGTCATGTCCAGGTTTGCATCTTAACAGAACCACATAGAGTAGTGTTAAATATTTTCTTCCAATGGTACGGCTTAGCCCTCTTCGAGTCCCAGCTCTTAGGTGCCTTTTCTTCCCTAGCTAGAGGCGAATCTGTGGCCGAGAAAATCGTTAATCCTAGGAATTTGTAAAGCTATTTGCTACCACAGTAAGGTAAACACAGAAATGTGGGTATTTTTACCGTATCTTATCATCAACTTAGTCTTTGGAGATCTTTGTTCGAGCTCATGATTTACCCTAGTTTGAAATTATTTTTGGACGCGATCAATATTTTAGCTTCTCTGAAAAAGAAGTGGCATTCTTCAGATCTGCTGAGAGAATGGTCTTACACCAGGATGCTTCTAGATATGGTTCTCGTGACTTCTTCACCCACCGAGATCTAATATCGAGCTCTCTTGCCATGCCCACTCACTTCCTTTCGGTTACAGCCTTCACATTATCGCTTCAGATAATTGGGGGATTGGGGATCAAGGGCCAGATTGCCTAGGGTTTTTAGCTCAGCCGTCTTTGATGATTTACTCCGAGTCTGTCCATTGATCTTTGCACCCTGTTGAAGCAGCATTTTGGCTTGAATACACACATGTATCTTTGCACTCTGTTTCCTACTATTTGCAATGATATCATATGTGGTAGCATTATTAGGACTGTGGCTGTTGTGAGCAAGCTAGTGCTCTCAGAACGCTTAATATGGCTGCCACTATTATTATCATTGTCATTATGCAATCTCTAGAGGAGACTATCTCGCCTGGTGTTCATTTCTGAGGTCGATTGAGGCATCACAAAAATAATCTCGGAATGTTCAACACATGACCGTTACGCCCTAAATGTGTGGCTAAGCATGAGCATCTATCCTTGGATGGAACAAGTTGAACAAGTTTAAGATTAAGGCTATTTTGTTCAAGTTTGAGCATAGACAACCATTCATAAAATAGAGTATACACACAAAGCAACCATGGATCTGTGCAACTCTTTTCTACATTCACATAAAACTGAAATTACAAAATACATAATATGAGATAGTTGTTTAGAACACTCCATCCTTCACATACTTAATAAATAAAAACTTACTTATCTTGTTGCATTTAAGATGCATATCATCTATCAGAATTGGTCAAACAAGTAATGGAGGAATTACTCCACTTAACACTTCCCCTTAATTTCGACCATTACAAAAATCAACACAAACAATGACTAAGTGTTGTCCCTGATATTCAAAAGTATTTATTCCCAATGGTTTGGTGAAGATAACTGCTAGTTGTTCTTTCAAACCAAAAAACTGTAGCATAATGTTACCATCATTGACAAACTCACAGATGAAATGAAAGCAAGTGTCTATTTGTTTACTCTTGCAGTGAAACACATGATTCTTAAATAATGCAACTACTAAACTGTTGTCACAAAATATAGGAGTTGGCTACATTTCTTCACGTGCAATTCACGTGCAAGATCACTACAAATCTTTCTCAACCAAACTGCATAACATGTTGTAGAATTTCCTTCCACATACTCTACTTCTTCAGCGTGACAATGGGTTGTTTCTTAGAAGTCCATGAAATCAAATCTATACATAACAAAAATGCATACCTAGAAGTAATTTTCCTATCATCAACACTACCTACAAAATCACTATATGTATATCCAACAAGTGAATCATCTTCTGAATTAGAATACCAAATTCCATAATCTCTTGTACCTAAAATATACCTTAAAATAATTTTTCCAACTTTCAAATAAGAGACTTTGGGATTCTCCATAAATCTGGAAATTAAGAATACTGCATACACAATATCTGGCCGGGTAGTACAAGCCTCTTATACAGAGTATAATCAATTTATGTTACTTCATCTTGTTTACTTGATTTTGTGCCTATTGCAATTGGTTTATCTGTTGGCTTGCATTTGTTCATTTTGAATCTTTTCAAAATATCCGTGGTGACAAATAAAAATTCCCTTTTAAAATTGCTCAACTTCAATTCCTAGAAAACATTTCTTAAGAACAAGATCAATGATTTCAAATTCACTTTGCATTGCTGCTTTGAATTCATTCAACAACAAATTTATTGTATAACTCATGTAATCAACATAGAGACAAACTATCAAAATATTACCTCTCTGGTCACTTTTGGTGTAAGGTGTGGGTTCATTGTTGCTTCTATTGAACCCATTGTTGAGCAAATAAGTACCAATGCGACTGTACCAAGATATTGGAGCTTGCCTCAAACTATACAATGCTTTCTTCAATCTATACACTTCGTACTATTTACCTCTGATCTGAAATCCTTGTGGTTGATCCACATAAAATTCTTCCTTTAAAAATCCATTTAGAAATGTTGATTATCATCCATTTGATAAACTGGCCATTTGTTTTGAGCTGCAACCACCAAAATTGTTCTGATAGTATCCAAACGTGCTACTGGAGCAATTGTTTCTCCATAGTCAATACTAGGTTGTTGAGGAAACCCTTTTGCTACAAGTCTTGTCTTGTGCTTCTCTACTTTTCCTTTTTCATTGAATTGTGTCTTATACACCCATTTAACTCCAATGCTAGTTTCACAAGATCCCATGTGTTGTTTCTTTCAATTGCTTCAATTTCTTTATTCATTGCATCAACCAATTTTTCTTCCTTTACTGCTTCTTCAAAGTATATTAGTTGATATGATAACAATGTAAAGTGTGTTTTTTGATCCGTGTCATCATTTTTCTCATAAATTTCTCTCAATATCTTTGTCCTTTGGTTCCTTAAATTTTATATAGTGGGATCTGAATCATTACTAGAAGAAGAAGAAGAAGATGATGAATAAGAATTGTGCTTTGTTCTCCTTGGACTCGTACTTGCAATATTGGAAGTCTTGGTGGAGAAGCTTGATATCCTATAGTTTCCACATGCTTATCTTCCTGTATAGAAGGAATCTTATCTACATGTGTTTCATTTGTTTGGTTATGCCAAGATTTATCTTCTTGGAACTTCACATCTCTGCTTACTATCAACTTCTTGGTAATAGGATTATACAACCTATATGTTTTAGAATGTTCACTATATCCCACAAATATACATTTTTCACTTCTATCATCAAGATTTCTCCTCAACTCTTCAAGAACATGAGCATAAGCTACATAGCCAAAAACTTTAAAATGAGAAACGCTAGATTTCATTCCACTCCAAGCATCTTGAGGGACTTGATCTTTGAGACTGTTGGTTGGTAATAGATTTAAATTATAAACTGAGCATGGCACTGCTTCACCCAAATATTCATTTGACAAATTCTTTGCTTTTAGTATACTTCTGACCATTTTCATTATTGTCTGATTCTTCCTTTCAGAGACTCCATTTTGTTGTGTAGTGTATCTTGTGGTAAATTGTCTCTTGATTCCATGCTTCCTACAATATATTACAAATTCCTTCGAGTCATACTCACCTCCTTGATCTGATCTGAGTACTTTGATGTACTTCCCACTGTGTTTCTCTATCAAAGATTTAAATTCTCTTAATTTTTCATATGTCTCTTATTTGTGCTTGAGAAAATACACCCATTTTTTTCTGCAAAAGTCATCAATGAATGTTAGAAAATAAAATTTTCCTCATATTGAATGAGTTTGCATTGGACCACAAATGTCTGTATGCACAATTTCAAGGTGTTCTTTTTCTTTGTAGGAATCATTGAGAAAACTCTCCCTTTTATGTTTGACCAAAATACAACTCTCACAGGTTTTTCTCTATTCATTTATAATGGCGTTTTTCTCTATTCATTTATAATGGCAAAACCTTTGACCATATACTTTTTCTGTAAAAGAATAAGATTGCTAAATGGTAAATAACTATATCTAAGATGACACCACCAAGTCTCATTTGATCTTGATACATTTTGGGCATATGACTGTGACAAAATCACATTTCTCAATATCAAAGGGAACATTCTATTTTTGGTCATTTAAATTGTAGCTATAATTTTCTTACTGGGTGGTTTGTCCAAAATTGTACACTTGGAACCTTCAAAAATGACATTATAACCATGTTCATTCATGTGGCCTACACTCATTAGATTATGTCTAAGACCAGGTACATAATAAACATCGTGAATATCCTTCTTTTCATAGTGTTTGGTCAAGACATAAATTATATCCTTGCCTACAACTTTTTTTTGATGATCATCTCCCAATTTAATTTGAGATGTGACAGAGCTATCTAAACTAGAAAAAAAAAATCTTTGTTACCTGTCATATGATTGTTGCAGCCACTGTCCAGCAACCAGAGATCATGATTGTTGCTTCCTTCTTCTGTAACTTGACATGAAAGGAACATTGATTCAGATGTTCCTTCTTGAGTGTTGGTAACATTTGCTCTGTCCCTATTCAAAACTGCTTGCTTCTTTTTGCATTTAGTTTCATAGTGAACAAACTTCTTGCAACAATAACATTGGATCCTTGATTTGTCAATCCATCTTCTATGATCAAAATTTCTGCCTCTTCCCCTTTTATTCTGAGAGTGTTTATGTGGTTGTGTAGACTCTTCACTCTATTCTGAACATTTTGAAGTTGACCTCTCTCATGTTTGAGAATGATCTATTCCTCGTCTTCTTCTTCTTCTATTCTTTCAACCTCTTCCTTTGCTTACAGAGGCCTAAGATTGGAATGCATTGTTGAAAGATTTAGTATCTGAACCTACTTTCATGGGTTAACAAAGATCCCTTGAGTTCTTCAACTATTAATTGTGTCAGGTCTTTCGACTTGTCTATTGCAACCACAACCATATTAAACATATTAGGAAGGCTCTGAAGTACCTTCTCAATGACTGTTTTCTCTTGAATGTCTTCTACATGGGTGCACAACTGATTTACGATGCCGTGACATGGGTCATAAAATGATCCACATGATCCAAATCCTGGGTTATGGACACACCCTATACATGCACGGAGGGGCGTCCATATTCTTTTATATGCTCTGTATACATGGGCATGGTGGCATCCATCTTCTTTTAGACGCTCTGTATACATGGGCAGGGCATTGTCCATCTGCAAAAACTATTTTTTTTAAGGTTTTTCCCTCAAACTTTCGCCCCGGAATGACATGTAAACTGCTTCTCCTTTTGTTGTGGCTAAATGAATCTTAAAAGTGCTCTCCAACACCTTGCAAATAGCTCTCCAATATTCAAAGAGTCTTAGGCTAGCTCTGATACCATGTTCAAATTTGAGCAAAGACAACCATTCACAAAACAAAGAATACACACACAAAGCAACTATGGCGCTGTACAACTCTTCTCTGCATTCACATAAAACTGAAATTACAAAATAAAATACATGATATGAGATTGTTAGAACACTCCATCATTCACCTACCTAATAAATGCAAACTTACCTATCTTATTTGTGCATTTAAGATACCTATCATGTATCAAAATTGGTCAAACAGGTAATGGAGGAATTACTCCACTTAACATATTGGTTACCATTAAAAAGCTCTGAAGAGCATTTCTTTTGTCGATGCACGATCACAGGCTACACATTAGGTTATTCTATTTTGTTATGACTTAATTTCTCAATGTGATTGACTCTTTCTCGATGGATTTTATCAGCCTAACATCACTTTAAAAGAATGTTCCATGGATTTTATTGTGATACTGTGGCGAGGATCGGCTATAAATTTTGTACGTGCATGTATCAAGCACTACCCCTAGCAACATAGATTACCGTAGGTGATCTGTCTTTATATGTGGGTTCACTTTTAGCTCGGTGCAGTTTGTCTCCAAACATATGTTTATAATTGCATTCGATTTGCGGCTTCTCGAGCTAAAGCAGATCTGGTGTACATAGATATTACAGCATTAGCATCAGTTGTAACTCTATCTCGGCCTTGAGACATCCACTATCTTATTGCATGCTGCTTTTCACTACGGAAAAATCAAAATGAAGCAACTCCGTTGACCTAGAAAGTAAACAAAGCATGGTTACACATATATAGTTTTAGACATATGTGTCATTGTCACCACATGCAACTACCATGCTAATGAGTGAACACATAGATGTGGGTCATCCATCTTTATATTTACGTACTATCTCTATCTTTATAGATGTGGGTTCCTTAAGGTATGCCCCTACACCCTAGCTAGTCAGGTTCCTTAAGGTATGCCCCTATACCCTATAGGTTCTTCTCGATATTAATATAGATAAATTGGGTTTTGTCAAAATTTTATGTGCTATCTCCACTAGCTAATTAGTGTATAATTAATTTCTATATATTATACCATTTATAGTGGTCTACAATTACATCATTAAAGAATTAGTGCTTGGAGTAATTATGAAATTCTAACAGCTTCCTTAATTCCGACTTGGAAAATATCAGCACAAACAATGCCCTTGTTGTCTCTAAAATTCAAAATTATTGCTTGCCAATGGCTTGGTGAAGATGTTAGCCAATGGGTCTTTAGATCTACAAAAAGTAGGATAATGTGGGCATTTTTTACAATCTTGTGGAAGAAATGATAGGGAGTGTCAATGTGTTTACTTTGGTGGTGAAACACATGATTTTTAGCTAAGGCAATGGTTGAGTTGTAGTCACAAAAGATAGGAATTGGGTCATTAAATTCATGTGTAAAATCAATTAACCAGATTGCATGACATGATGTTGATGTTGTTGTCACATACTCTCCTTATGTTGAAGATATTGTGGCAATGGTATGTTTCTTGGAAGCCCATGAGATTAAACCTATACTAAAATGAAATACATACGTGGAAATAGTTTTCCTATCATCATTATTGCTTGCAAAATCATTATCTTTGTACCCAACAAGTGAATTATCTTTGGAAGTGGAATACCAAATTCCATAATCTTCCATACCTGCAATGTATCTCAAAATTATTTTTCCAACTTTTCAATTAGAGTCTTTGTATATGGAAATTAAGCTTACTGCATACATAATATTAAGATACATGAGACTCGGTACAATCCTTTTATACAATGTGGAATCAACGCTTGATCCTTGATCCTATTTGTTTAACTTTGTACCTATTGCAATTGGTGTATCTCTTGGTTTGCATTTATACATTGTGAATCTTTTCAAAATATCTGTGACATACTTCTTTTGAGAATACAAATGCCTCGTGTAGATTTCTCAACTTCAATTCCAAGAAAATACTTCACAAGTACAATCTCATTCATTTCAAATTATTCCTTCATGGCTGTTTGTGTCACGTCCCCATGATGTGCCTAGTCGAATCTTGCGATCATGCAACTCTTGAGGGCATGTGACACCACAACATTTCTCACTTGATTGCTCGGCAACACGAATGATACTTGTTTCGGACTATGCCTCTTCCCTAGAGAATAATCATACTCAATTCTAGGCTACCAATGAGTCACACTCCTACTCTAGTGAAACTCTTGTATACTTAGACAATTGTGAACAACTTAAAACTTAGTCATATTTAAGCATACATCAATGAAGACGAGAAACAAAGAGAAAAAAAATAGATAAAATGAAAGACATACACGAAAATAGTGTGAGCGATACAAATCTTGTCTAACACCTCGCTAAGTCTTTGTTATTGAGAAATAATTACAATATGAGCACTACCATCTTGGTCTAGAACTTCAACAGAGTCACACAAATATCCTCACCTCATGAAGACACTCATAAATAGATTCATCACACCAAAACTCTATGTCACAACTATATCCACAACCTCCTACAGTGAACCTCAAACGTTCCCTCAACACCAGACTTGCTATCTCTTCGTTTCCACAGATTTCAAATATTTTGGTTCTATCGCACACATGCCTCCAATAGAACTATGTTTCCAGACTTCCCCAAAATAATCCCAAAAGGAGGTTTTCCCACTTTATCTGTAATGTCCCTTTCCAAATAGGATCTCCAGAAGAGGAGGCTTAATGGTCTAAACCGCCCCATTAGACTATAGCCAGGGCCAAAGAGGGATAAACAAGGTTACTAGAGGTCACTCCAGTCATAGGTGTTATATTCAGAAAGTGGCATTGAGCTAAAAAGAGTTAAAAGTGCTTTTAAGTCATTATGAGCTAAAAATAGAAGTCAACAATGAATTAGGGTTTCAACAGATTTAGGGTTTTGGAAGTCAACAACGAATTAGGGTTTCAGCATGATTTAGGGTTTTGGAAGTCAACAACGAATTAGGGTTTTAGCATGATTTAGGGTTTTGGAAAGCTATAAAGGAAGGGTCAGCGACCTAATTCAGGATTATGCAGATTATGACTTGTCATTGAGGAGAAGAGGTGCATCTCAGGAGAGATAGTTCAGTGTATTCCAGGAGGAAGACACTAGTTGGTTGATTTCAGTGTTGAAAGACACACCCTAGTCATTGGAAAGATCATCCAGGTCTTCCATCATTCTTCATTGATTTCGTAGTGTTCCCATATTTCGGGTATTATCTTTTAGTTGCTTATTTGTATTCTAGCTAAGATCCTTTTGTCTTTTGATCTAGCCAAGTGTTGTTATTTTATTCAACTGCAGTTGTTTATTTATATTCCAGCTAAGATCCTTTGTATGATGATCTAGTCGAGTATTGTCAGTTATTCAACTGCATTCGACCATTTTGTAATCCATAGAGATATTGTAATACAAACTTTACAGTCCTTTGTTGCATTTATTATTTGTATGATCATTTATATGTTGTAAACCTTTGATCGTACACACACATTAGCAGTGTTTCCTAGACAATCCAAGTCAAGAACATTACAGTGGTATCAGAGATTTAGTCCTACCAATCTATGACTAAAGACAATGAGTGGAGCAGAAGACCCAGAGGGCTGTGAACATGTAGGTGACGAATATGTCACTTACAACAGGTATTAGGAAAGAAGGCATAGGCCTGATTTTCCCCCTTTTCCTCCTAGCTCAGAGGAAGAGGAAGAGGCACACATAGAAGAAAAGAGAAGGGCAGAGCATGAGGCTGAGCGCAAGGCAGAGAGGATACTAGGAGACATATATGAGCGACCAAAGGGCAGTGGAAAGGCCCCCATAGATTTAGAGGCAGCTTTCATGCAGGTTATCCACGGTATGTTAGCTAGTCAACGGACCATGTCTCAGTCCTTGGCATAGGTGGTTGATAGATTGGCTAGAGTGGGCACCCCAGATACACAAGTCCTGCATCTAGCACAAGGGAACTCGGGAGTAGGTAGTATACCCCAATCACCCTCTCACACATACACCTTTGTGAGTAGGATTCCCATACCCTTGTTTCCTAGTTTCTAGAGGGCACCCCCGGTAGCAGCCCCACCACCAATAGCACAAAATCCATCCACTCATGCCAACGACATTGTAGAGTATAGGAGGGAGTATGCAGCATTGGGTCATCACTTCCATCAGGACATGTCCTTAGTTGAGTACTGTGGAATCAGACTCAGGAACCTCCCCAGAGAGCCACAGAGGGGAGGACTATAATAGCAGCAGGGGCATAACCTTGATTTCATCCAAAAAGTTGGGAAACTCACCATCCCTTCTTTTGACGGATTATCCAAATACACCACCAGAGCTTGGGTAGAGAAGTTAGACATGTATTACAAGCTCAACCAGATGATCGAGACAGAGGCCATCAGTTTCGTGACCTTACACTTGGAAGGTGAGGCACACGAGTGGTGGTATCATGGACTGGTGACATTGGGTCAAAGTCGCATCGCCTCCTATAGGGAGTTTATAGATAGGCTCATGGACATGTTTGACAGGAAGGATCCCTAGATACACTTCAGGGATCTAGCCTAGTTGAGACAAATTGGCACAACAAAGGCATTCATTATAAAGTTTCACCGGGTGGCCATGGAAGTGACAGATATATCAGAGCCCATGTTGATCATGCTATTCAAAGAAGGACTCACGGAGCCTTTGAGAGGATGGGTGAAGGCATACAAGCCTCCCACTTTGAAGGATGCCATCCTTCACACTCGAGATATGGAAGACTCAGTTCCAAAGACTAAAAATTTCTCCAAACCATTTGCGCCCCAGAGGGATCAAGACAGGAAGCCATTCCAGAGAGAAGGGAAGGGAAAGGAGAAGTTGAATGATGAGACTAGGCGAGAGCTTATGAGGAAGAAGCTTTGCTTTAGCTGCAGAGATCCTTGGGTCCCAGGCCACAGGTGCATGGGCAAAGGAGAGATTCATTATATTGAGGTAGCAACAGACAACGTGGATAGTGAGGAGGAGGAGAAGGATAGTGGATCCACTGGTTCAGAGGAGGAGTTAGCACCAACAAAGAAGCAACCTCCCTGTAGACCATCGACACTGGTAGGAGCCCATCCTCCAGTAGTCCCACAATTGCTAGAACAGGCTAACAGGAGGAAACCAACAAAGGGAGGTGTCATAGCGACCCTTTCTGGTGTTCCCAAGTATGATACCCTCCATATCGGAGGGATTATTCAGGGGCAATGATCAATCTCCCTGATAGATGGTGGGGCCACCCACAACTTCATAGACCCTTCACTAGTATCGAGACAGGCACTTCAAACGGAGGAGTTTGAGGGCTTTGATGTTGCAGTAGCAGATGGCCACACAATGGAGTGTCTATATAGAGTTCCAAACTTAGAGATGAAGTTAGGAAACTACACAATGAGAGACACATTTTATGTGGTTGACCTATCGGACACAGATGTGGTGTTGGGAGTTCAGTGGATGATTACCTTGGGAAAAATCACTACCAACTACCAAACCTTGGAAATGGGACTCAAAGATCAGGATGGGAAGAAGGTTGTTCTAAGAGGTATGTCGACAAGAGCACCCAGGATAGTTTTAGCCAAGAGGATGGAAAGGATATTTAGACATGGGGAGGTAGCATATGCTGTAGTATGCTTGATCACTACTCAGAAGGATTCAAAAGGTCGACAACAATACCATACAGAGATCAAGAATTTATTGGGATGACATCAAGAGGTCTTTGAGGCAATTCCACCAGGGAGACCACCTGACAGGGGGTTTGAGCACACCAATGAGTTGGAGGAGGGGGCCAAACCTATGATCACACCCCCCTATCGTCATCCTAGGAGGTTCAAGGATGAGATAAAGAAGGCAATCGAGGAATTGTTGGCGATGGGACACATCAGACCGAGCAACAACCCATTTGCTTCTTCAATTGTCTTAGTTTTGAAGAAGGATGGCACCATGAGGATGTGCATTGATTACCGATCCTTGAACAATAAAACCATCAAGAACCGATACCCTATCCCACACATTGACGAGTTGATGGATGAACTGCATGGGGAAATTTTATTCTCAAAAATTGATCTACGCTCTGGATATCATCAGATCAACATTTCAGAGAAGGACATAGAGAAGATGACATTTCGATGTCATTTTGGACACTTCGAGTTCTTGGTTATGCCATTTGGGCTAACCAATGCACCCACTACATTCTAGTCTTGCATGAACCATATATTCAGGGATCAGTTAAGGAAATCAGTCTTGGTTTTCTTCGACGACATCTGTATCTATAGTCGGTCATGGAAAGAACATATGAGGCACCTGGATGAAGTATTGAGCATCATGGAGGCACAGTCATTATATGCCAAAGAGTCCAAGTGGGATTTCAGTATGACATAGCTGCTTTACTTAGGCCACATCATCAGTGAAAAGGGGGTACAGGTGCACCAAGAGAAGATCAGGGCCATTCTAGATTGGTCGACGCCCAAGAACGTGACAAAATTGAGGATCTTCTTCGGGCTGTGAAACTATTACAAGCAGTTCATCTGGGGTTTTTCTCAGCTTGGAGCAATGCTGACAGATCTTACCAAGCATGGGGCCTTCATATGGACCGAGAAATCACAGGAATCCTTTGATCACATGAAGGAAGTCATGGGCACTTTTCCAGTGTTGGCACTACCAGACTTCACCCTGCCATTTGTACTAGAGTGTGACATATCCCACAAAGGGATCAGTGCATATTTGATGTAGGGAGGACACCCCATTGTATTCAAGAGCCGAAATCTTAGTGAACCTAAGAGGTTGTACTCCATTTATGACAAGGAAATGTTGGCAATCATGCATGCCTTGACCAAGTGCAAACAATATTTGGTGGGCAACAAATTCATGGTCAAGATTGATCACAATAGTTTGAAGTATTTCCTTGAGCAGAAGGACCTCAGTGAGCGCCAACAGAAATGTGTGATGAAGGCACAAGCATTTGACTTTGACATAGAGTATATCAAGGGGAAGAAGAACATTGTGGTTGATGCACTATCGAGGAGTCCTGGGGCATGTTCTTTGATGGAGATTTCAGTAGATTATAAATCCCACTTGTTAGTGGAATATTCCAAGAACAAGTTCGCTTGTGAGGTGATGGATGGATAGATACAATATGACCGGTATAGGGTCATTGACTATGTTATATTTTACAAGGATAGAGTCTACTTGGTTCCAGATTCAGGGCTTAAGAAGAAGATCCTCGTTGCAGTTCATGATTCACCTCTAGCAGGCCCTCAGGGGTTTTTCAAAACCTACAGACAGATTAGAGAGAGGTTCTCATGGAAGGGCCTCAAACAAGACGTTATGATACACGTCAGTGAGTGTGTGAATTGCCATCAGAAAAATTCAAAGCATGCTCTTCCAACAGGGCTACTTCAGCCACTCCCCATTCCAAAGAAAAAATGGGAGAGTATATCTATGGACTTCATCACCGGTCTACCCAAGGTCTAGGGTAAGGATTGTATCTATGTAGTGGTTGACAAATTGACCAAGTTTTCTCACTTCTATGCCATACCGACAGAGTACAGTGCAGTTCAGGTAGCCGAGCTTTTCTCCAGGGAGGTCTTCAGACTTCATGGGTTGCCAAAGAACATCGTCAGTGATAGGGACAGTTGGTTCATAGGGACATTTTGGAGAGATTTGTTTCGGTTGGTGGCGATAGAATTGATACTTAGGACCAGCTATCACCCTAAGACAGATGGGTAGACCAAGATTGTCAACAAGTGGGTTGAAGGGTATTTGAGGAACTATGTAGGAGGACAACAAAGAATGTGGGTAAAGTGGTTACATTTAGGAGAACATTTCTACAACACCACCTTCCACATGTCCATTAGTATGACACCTTTCTGAGCATTGTATGGATATGATGCTCCCACTTTGGTAGACTTGGTCTTCGGGGAGATCAGAGCTCCCAAGGCCAAGGATTGGATCATAGAGAGTCAGGAGATTCTCAAGTTATTTAAAGAGAACCTGTAGACGACGCAAAACTGGCAGAAGATAAGTGTAGACAAACAAAGGATAGAGCGCAACTTTGAGGTTGGAGATTTGGTTTTCTTGAGACTCCAAACCTACAGAAAGTCATCTATGAAGAAGAGTGGGGCCGAGAAGCTCAAGCCCATATTTTATGGTCCTTACAGGATCATGCACGCTGAGTAGGCGAGGTTTCTTACAAGCTAGAGCTTCTAGAGGGGAGCAATATTCATAACGTGTTCCACGTGTCTTGCCTAAAAAAGGAAGTGGGACAATTCATTAACATGTCAGAGGAGCTTCCCCCGTTGGATGAGGAGGGACAGTTGGAGTTAGTTCCAGAGGAGGTTTTGGACTTCTGGGAGAGGAAACTAAGGAGCAGGGTCATCAGAGAGTGTTTTATCAGATGGAGAGGGCTTCCAGTAGAGGACGCTACTTGGGAGAGCGAGTAGGTGTTGTAGTACCCTGGACTGGTATTGCTTGAGGATAAGCAATTTTGGGAAGGGAGGAATGTAATGTCCCTTTCCAAATAGGATCTCTAGAAGAGGAGGCTTAATGGTATAAACCACCCCGTTAGACTATAGCCAGGGCCAAAGAGGGGTAAACAGGGTTACTAGAGGTCACTCCAGTCACAGGTGTTATATTCAGAAAGTGACATTGAGATAAAAAGGGTTAAAAGAGATTTTAAGTCATTATGAGCTAAAAATAGAAGTCAACAGTGAATTAGGGTTTCAACAGTGAATTAGGGTTTTGGAAGTCAACAATGAATTATGGTTTCATCATGATTTAGGGTTTTTGAAAGCTATAAAGGAAGGGTCAGTGACCTAATTCAGGATTATGCAGATTATGACTTGTCATTGAGGAGAAGAGACACATCTTAGGAGAGATAGTTCAGTGTATTCCAGGAGGAAGACACTAGTTGGTTGATTTTGGTGTTGAAAGACACCCTAGTCACCGAGAAGATCATCAAGGTCTTCCATCATTCTTCATTGATTCCGCAGTGTTCCCATATTCTGGGTATTATCTTTTAGTTGCTTATTTGTATTTGGACTAAGATCCTTTTGTCTTTTGATCTAGCCGAGTGTTGTTATTTTATTCAGTCGCAGTTGCTTATTTATATTCCAACTAAGATCCTTTGTATGTTGATCTAATCGAGTATTGTCAGTTATTTAGCTGCATTTGACCTTTTTGTAATCCATAGAGATATTATAATACAAACTTTGCAGTCCTTTGTCACATTTATTATTTGTATGATCATTTATATGTTGTAAACCTTTGGTTCTACACACACATTAGCAATGTTTCCTAGACTATCCAAGTCATGAACATTATATTATCCACCAAATCCACCTCAAGGCAACACAATTCCTCCCATGTGGAGAAAATTGGCTCCTTGAGGGAGGTTTCCCCTCTTCATCTTGCCTTAGAACCACAGAGGTCCTCCTTCTATCCTTGTCTTCAAATATTCATTCCTTTCTTGTGTTCCCTTGTTGTATTATACAAACTCCAAAGGTCACCATCATGAACCATCGTGTCCCTTGGGGTGTCACACCCCTTCGTGAACCAATGTGTCCAAATGAATTGGCACGCCCCTTTGTGAACCCATGTTTCCAAACGAATTGACATGCCCCTTCATGGACCTAGTGTCCCAAATGAACCATCGTGCTCATTCGTGGACCCAGTCACCCAAACAAACCCATGAACTTGTCAGCCATCGTGCTCCTTGGGATCGATTATCCCAACCTTGGTGTGCCCCTCATCCTGATGCTCCCCAATCTCTTGGTCACTTCATACTTGGGAAATCCCCTTGGCACATTTTCATGCCCAATGTGCCCACTTTCCTAACTTGTACAACAC